>CAOKZL010000193.1:600000-890605 GCA_948472985.1 Iguana delicatissima | reverse complement strand
GAGGATTTCTGAAATGTATACATTGTGCCTCAGTGTTTGACTGGAATTCCAAGAGGGTTTTTTTTTTCAAACAAACATTATTTAACACCTAAAATAACAATAAGACAACAGCACAGTATAGAACTACTTACTAAATGAAATTGGCAAAACACTTATGGAATGAAATAAATTATTGACCTTAACTGCCAGTTGGGTATTGGGAGGTAAATTACCTCATATTTTCATGGTTCTGACTTACGGAATTTTCCACTTTCATTTGTGACCTGTAACACAACTTGCTTCATCTCACAGTTTTCTCTCTGTTGCATAGGTGTGTGCATTTGCACACAAGCACACATATACACTTCAAAATCAAGATATGTTAATCTCAGTTTGAGCACCACATTTTAAAACTTCTTAGCTCCTCGTCCCTGGGAGGGGCAGTATGATCAGCAGCAACAAACATCAGCAGTAATGTCTATTTCACAGTCTGTCCATTGTTAGCAACTGGGCTTTTGAACCACCAGTGATTCAGATTCTACTCAAGAATTTGTGAATTAGTGAAAAATGTGGCAAGTTCCAAGCAGTGATGGTGGTAGTGTTGGTGCTGTCACTGCTGTCTCCTCCTCTTCTTCCTCTTCCTCCTCCTCTATCTCTTTCTTCTTCTCTTCTTCTTCCTCTTCTCCTTCTCCATCTCTTTCTCCTTCTCTTCATTTCCCATCTTTTTTTCAAATCCAGGGCTCAATGTGCCATATATTATACCTAAAATGTTAACTCTCTCTCCATTATTAAGTTTCATTGTAAAGTAAGATACTGATAATAGGGGTATTCAAACTCATGATGCCTCCATATATCTTTGGATTATACAAGTGAACTGCAATGCCTGAGATGATACTCAGCTTTCATGTGATAGATGGAGCAGGGAGAGAGCGATGAAATTCAGCTGCGGGCAAGAGATACAGAGTGTACCTGCAATACACAATCAAGCACTTTGACCTCACTCTAACTGTGATGGCACAATTTTATGGAATCCAAGAATTTCTAGTTTGGTGAGATGCTTGGGTAGAATTCTCTGCAAGATAGCTCTCGTGCTGTAGTTCAGGGCAACTACAGCCCGAGTTCACATACTTCACCAGGCTTCAAACAAGCTTCTCTAGGGCAGAGTCATAGCAGTTTAAGTGGTATCCCATAGTATTGTTTTCAAATTATTTGAGGTACCAAGGACTGGTAGAGAAAGATAGGAGCTTGGCAGAAACAAGGTATCAAGAGATATGTGTAGAGTTCACTGGTGATGTTTCAGCCTTCTTTTGCCATTCTTCTGTGTTCTTGTTGTTGTTGTTATCCCCCCATCATCATCCCACCGTTCCTCAGTCTACGATTCAAGACAACTTACACAAGTTAAATCAGATAGAGCTAAAGAAATTAGGCTTCTTGTGTTAAATACTTTTGCAAAAATTGTCAAAAATGTATTGCTTGAGCTGAGGGACCCTAACAATACAAAACATTAGGCTGACAACCTGTGGATCACCAAAAAAGGGAGGAGGGGACATTTCTGCATAAAGCTTGTGTATGCAGACCTAAGTATATAGATATAAAATTAGAAATCATTCCTATACATTATAATACAATACTTCCCACCATAGTGGGAAAGATGACAACCAGGAGCCCATTCACATTACAGAATTATAGCACTATGATTCCGCTTTATCTGCCATGGTTCCATCCTATAGAACCCAGGAATTAAAAATTCAGGGAGGGAACTCTCAATCAGAGCACGCACCAAACTACAAATCCCAGGAGTCCATGAGATAAAATCTCAGCAGTTAAAGTGGAATAATGGAACTATAATTGTGTCATGTGAATGTTCTCCTCAAGGCCCGTCTGTCGTCCTTTAGCTCAAATACAAACTTGCATGTGAAAGTTCTCTCCAAACAGAAAGTGCCTTCAATAAGAAGATTGTTCTCTACTATCTTATATGACTTGTACCGAGATACATGCATAAAGTCCACAACAAACAAACAAGAAAAACAAATAAGCTACCGAAAATTAGCTGTTGCCATCTTGAAGACCGGGGCCTAAATACCAAAGACATCAGATCCCGTCTGATCATAGAAGCTAAGCAGGACCAGTCCAGGTTGGTACTTGGATAGGAGACTGGCAACGAATACTAGGTGCTGTAGGCTATATTTCGGAGGAAGGAACTGGGAAAACCACCTCTGAGTATTCTGTGCCTTTAAAAATCCCTAAGAAATTCATGAGGTTGCTATAAGTCAACAGGTGACTTGAATATACACATACACACACAGCTTGTAGATCAGTTGTATTTTGCTAATATACTAAGGAGCTATTGCCAAAACATAGTACACTTCATTTAATAAAATCACTGAGTAAGGATTCTTGTTGCTTCAGAAACACATCTATACATAAATATTTGTGAACCTTTCCATTTTGTTCGTTGCAAGAATTTTGAAAAAACCCTAGGAAACAGGACCTGATTGACTCATCTCAAGATCTTTTGTTTTAGCAAACTTTTTTAACAGCTTGTAGCATCTTTGCCACGAACACTATTACACTACAAACGTAGGAATTAGAATTTAGAAAGTAAAATCATGTTTCAATGTATTGTTCACCTTACATGGCATTGTGAGACATCTGCATGACTGCAAATATTAAAATAGTTCTACCAGGACATGAATACACTTTTGTACAGATTTTATATGCTTTGGTAGAGAAGAAAACTCAACATATATGTGAAACTTCCCTAAAAGCAGTTGGGATTGCAAATGAAATTATAGCAGTAGACCAAGAAGGTTACTGGAAAAGAAGAATATTTAAAACTTAAATCTGAAAAAATACAAAACTTAAGGTGAGAAATCTGTTTATTTAAATCCTAAGTAATTAGTTTGAGTGAGGCTAGCTTGTCTTCACTTGGGCTATAGTTTAGGCCATTTCCACACTACACTGTTTTAGTGCTATTATTCCACTTTCAACATGCTATGGGATCCTAGGGTTTGAAGGAGGGGCATTTAGAATTCTGAGCCAGAGAGCTCTTTGGCCTCAGTAAACTACAAACCCCAGAATTCCACAGGATGTTGAAAGTGGAATAATAGCACTATAACAGTGTAAGGCAGAAATGGCCTTGGTAAAGGCATGCAATTTAAAGGCCCCAGAAATGGCCAAGAAAGAGTTTTAGCAGTTACCCCAGTGAGCTTTGTAACAATCTGAGTACGGAACCACTGTTCTTCAAGATGAATTGACTTATAATTCCTGTCATCTGCACCCCACATGGATAATGGTAAAGGACTGTGAATCTCCACTCCGAAACATCTAGAAGTCTAAAGGTTCCCAGCATCTACAAAAGACACTTTTGAGGTAGATGGCCCAAGGGCATGACTATGTTTAAAGCAGTGTTCTGTATTCCTAGTTTGAAAGAATATCAGAGATCTCTTAGTCTGTAGAACTTTTTTTAGTAATGAGGAACACACACACACCTACTTATGCTGTAGTGTTGTATCTTCCACCTTTTCCAAACAATACTGTGCTTCTTTCACGTGTTTTGACCTTAGATGTTTTAGAATATCAAATCCAGTGCATCACTCTGTCAAAAATATGTTTCTCATCTGGATGCCTTTCAATCAAGAGTAAACCTCAAGAGACTTCTGCATTAAATGACTGTTAGTTGACACTATTCCTTTTCCAACTTTTGTAAGAAGGGATTTAAAACAGTAAATGGGTAAGAATGTATAATGAAAGAGAAAACAGACAACTGCAGTCATTTTTATTACTTATTTAAAGCCCTGCTTCCTCAATAGAGACCTTAGATAAAACCTTGAAAATAATTCCTATAATACATTATCACATAGACCAGTTTGCCTTCAAGGCACTGCTCTTCTTGGGTTTTTTTTTTTCCGCCAGGAACATACTTTTTGGATTACATAAGCTCTTCCCTCTCAAGAGGACCATGTTGTTTTTCCTTCTTTGTCAAAATTTCAGGCATTATTTGCCTATGGATTTCTAGCATAGCCATAGCAGATTTTTCATATTAAACATTTTCTTAAAAAAAAAGTCATGACACTGTATAGTTTATGGAGTGCCAAGGGTATTCCAATTATTAAAGCTATTCCGAGGGGAAGCTGCTGCATATCAACAGTGAAAGATGTTATAGGAAAACATAAAAGTATACTTGATGCAATGCACATGGCTATCCCAGTCCAATGCAGTGTGTTGCATCTGTATTGACTGTTCAAACCCTCTGAGGCATCAAGTTTCGCCATGACCATACAATCACTTATTGGAGCTGACTTGAGATCTGCAGACCTTCTCTGCAAGTCCCAAGGACTGCACAAAGCTGACTCTCAATAATTCAGACCAGTGAATGGTCTATTTCTGTCTAACAGTCTTCAGTGTGCAGTATTAGCAACCACCGATTAAGAATAGAAGAATGTGTGTGATTCATCAGAAAAGATTTTCAAATACCTTGGAGTAGTACATTACCACACCAATTATTCAAAAGATTTAAGTAAATGATTTTATTGGCATGCCTAGTGTTTCTCTGGTTCTAAACGTATTTCAGTGCCAAGCTGGATAGAACACTAACTGTAGGTATGCATTTAGTGTGTTAGGTTTATATTTGAATAGGGGGATCAGTACTGGGGCCATACTGCATATAGAATGGCCTCCCTTCCATCACACCATGTATCCAGGCCAGTGTCCTACAGTATTCAGTGTCACTAGGACTAAAATAAACTAGGGAAATCCAGGCTGAAATCAACACTCATCCATAGGAATTAGGACTGTGAGCCCAAGTTGTCTAATCCTGAATAATGAAAGGATTTGAGCTAATTCTAGTAATTTGTTTCACCTCTGGATTGAATCAGATTTTCCAAATTCCCTTCTGGAGCAAAAAAGCACAGCTTAAAATGACCTGAACCCAGCTGGAGATCCAGACATGAAAAATAATCATGAAAAGATCAGTGTCTCTCTAATATGACCATATAGGGAAAATATCAAAACGGTGTAATGTGAAAGAAGAAGAGGGAAGTTGGGTTTTGCTCACTGACAGCTCTGGTTTGTGAACTGGGACAAGACTCTGAATAGCAATTTCCAGTCATAGTGCTTATGGAGAGGGATTTTGGGAAGCCACTGGTGAGATATAGTGGAGCTGTGCAGTTGATCCTGAATAAAGGGGTTGGGACTGATTTGGACCAATTTATATCAGCCCTGGATTGAAGCATATTGGCTCAATTCCATTTTGGAGCACAACAACAGTTTCTGATTATCTAGATAAGAAAAATAAGTAGGGAAAATAAATACACTTCCAGTGTGTTCAAATAAGGAAGATACAGATCTATTCTGACTTGGTCACTATAGCTTATGCAAGTCTAGTGGATGCAATGTTGGCTCCCAGTTGTCTTGTGTCATTGCTTCTGTTTCATCTGGTGCAGCCCAACAATGTGGACAGGATCCTTGGAGGGATGAGAGCCACCACATGTGTACTGGACCTGTGCCCTTCCTGGCTTGTAAATGAAGCCAGAGGATATTTGGCCAAGTGAGCAAGGGGTGCAAGTACTGTCTCACTGGATTAAATTAGGTTCCCATTCTTCTTCAAAAGACTGTGCGGAGGCAATAACTGAAAAGAGAAAAAAAAACCTTCCTGAACCCTGCAATAATAGTGAATTACTGATCAGTCTCCAATGTACCTTTTTAAACGATTTTCTAGAGCGTGCGATAGCCTCCCAGTCCCAGGAGTGCCTGGATGAAATCTTGATCAATGCTCCTCAGGCTATCAGATCTGAAGAAGCAGCAGTTATTGTTTTCAAGTGTGCCAGAGACTAGCACCATTTCATGCTCATAGGCTAAAACTGCTTCTTTCTTCCCTAGAAATTTGCCAGGGACTGGCAACTCATGGTCCAGAAACTGGCACTGAGCCAGGGACCAACACTTGAAGTAGCATTACTCTTGATCCATTTCAATCTAGATTCACCTCTGGTAATGAGATAAAGACAGTTTTGCTAACCATGATAACCTAGGTCAGTAACAAGACAGAAGGAGTGTGTCACTGCTGTATCTCCTGGACCTCATAGTGAATTTCAATACCATCAGCCACAGCATCTTTTGAGCTGCCTCTCTGGGATGGGGAACTGTTTTGCAGTTGTCCCAGTCCTTCTTGGAGGTGTGAACTCAGAAAATGGTGCTGAGGGATCCTGTTTGATACATCGGCCATTAGCCTGGGGGCACCATTGTCACAAGCCGTTCTGGTGAGGACACAGGAGAGAATCTTCTCAGTGGTTGCTCCCAGACTGTGGCGTTCCCTCTCAGAGTAGGCGAGGCTGACCTCTTTCCGCTTTCCTTACCCTGGCAGGCCAAAAGAAAGAAAGAAAGAAAGAAAGAAAGAAAAAAGAAAGAAAGAAAGAAAGAAAGAAAGAAAGAAAGAAAGAAAGAAAGAAAGAACTTGTTATTTAAAGAGAGATTTGGTGATTTACTGGTTGTGCAGCAGATTTTTTCTTCTTTTTTTAAAGGGCTGCACTTTTGTCCATATAGTAATTATGTTTCTAACATGATTTTATACTGTTTAAAATTAGTGCTGTTTTTAATCTGATATCTGATTTAACTGTGTGAGGGTTTTGTTGCTTTTGTTTTTACTTCGGTATCATTGGGGTTTTAGTTACTTTGTTTTAACCTTGTGGTCATCCACCTTGGTTCACATGTTGGTAGAAGGACAGGATATAAATGAATGAAAGGGAGGAAGTGTAATGTAGAGGAGAGGGGAAAGGGAGCTGGGCTTTGCTCATTGCCAGCTCTAAAATGCAGTCTGGGACAAGAATCTCCCCAGCACTTTCCAGTCATCATACTTACAGGGAGGAATTGTACGCAGCTGTATAGTCTGTTGTCTCATGCATCTCTTTGTTCATTTGCTAAAGCTGTTAGCAACAGATTAAAAGAGCTGTGCTGAAATTTCGAGGTAGGTGTTTGTTGATTGTTATCAAGTTTGGTCTTACTAAATCTTTCTTTTAGTAAAACCTGTTCTCCCTCGCCTAGTTATTAGAAGTCTCACTCTATGGGGAGGAAGGCAATTTTGGTCTGCTAGCAAGCTCATATATTTAATTCACAAAGCTCAAATATTGTTTTTATTATAGTCCATATTTTATACATACTGGTAAGCAAAGTAAAGAACAAATAATTTATTGGCCATTTGGTTGAATAAGCTAACCACTAAATTTAATTTCCTCTAGGCCTCCAAATTAGTTAAGCTAATATATCTTTTACACTGTAAATTTTGGAGTTTAAAAATGGTTGTTACTATGATTACAGCTGATCATTAGTTTGCCTTAATCCTGAAGCATCTCTGCAGCAGTAATATACATCTGCATGGTCCCTATAGGGACACAGGAAGCAGATGGGTTCCTCCCCACTAAAAAGCCTTTAAAAGTTATAAAGAACAGAGGTCTGATAACACTCTTTCACATCGCCACCCATCTTGAGCCCTTTATTTGGAGACACCAGGGGCTGAAACTGTAAACATCTGCATGTAAAATATGTGCCATATCGTGGAGCTGTGTTCAGTCCTGGTTCCCTTTCATACTATCCAGTTATAGCATTTTGATACCACTGTAACTGCCATCGATATAAGGTATGGAATCCTGTTGTTTAAGGACCCACTAATGCTCTCTGGCTGAAAATTCTAAATACCACTCTGTAGAATTCCTTAGGGTGGAACCATGGCAGTTAAAGTAGAATCATAATACTGTAATTGTGCAGTGTGAAAAGGTCCCTAGATTAGCTGAGCAACCTAAGGATGCCTTCAGACACATCCTAGAGTTCTTTGTTCTACTAGCTAAGTTAAATAAATAGATGTGGTTTTTCTGAGACATAACATAGAAATCCTTTGTAAGATGTTAATGAGTGGCTCCAGAAATCCTGTGTTCCATTCTATGCTCTGCTATTTTTGCTTTATTTGGCAAAGCAACTCAACTTTGGGAATGAGTTCTGTTTGATAACTAACAGGTGCTCAGCATTGTATGTATATCCAACCCCAACTTACCTTCAAACACCCATTAAAGTTTTCTGAGCCTTCATGGGATGACTAGATGGAAACAAGAGGTACAAGTTATCGATGTCCTGGTGACACTGAAGCCCAGACATCCAAATGACTTCTTCCAATAGTTTTGTGAAGCTGTCAAATAGCATGGGAAACAAAAATAGAACCCTGAACCATAAGCTGACAAAGCAGAAACCCTCAGCACTGCCCTTCAGAAGTGGCTCTCTGGGAAAAATTGGAAGCTTCCTAACAAGATGGCTCCTAAACCCAACCCAGCCAAGTAGCCCAGAAGCTAATCCATCTGTGACTCATTACCAGTTAAAATTATGGCATCCAAGTGTATACAGATGCAAATAAATTTATCTCGAAAAGATACAACAAAATTGGTTACTACGAGCCTCCACTTCACAGATGCCAAAGCCTGCACTCCAAAGAGCCTTGACCTCTTGGAAAGTGTTTGCAGACACTGACACTTATGTTCTTTCACATTTGCTACAGTCCTTTTGCTTTTTGTGTTCTATAATCACAGTGATAGCCATAAACTCTATGAGGAGCAAGCCCTCATAGACAATCTCTATAGCAATAACCCCACAGAGAATCCAAAAATGTAGATGGCTAAAAGTTTCTAGTAGTTTTCATTTGTAACAGTTCTCATCTGCTATTCTTTTGTAAAAGCAACCCAACTGGCTACATCAGTGTTGGGAAAATCAATTTCTCCTACCCTTTCTTTGAGGATAGCTGCTGAATTCAGAGGGAATAGCTTCGTCCTAAGAAGGTGTAAGATGATGTCATTGTCTCATCTCATCAAAAAGTCCTGGATGTTTGATTCTGTGGCTCCAAGTACCACTGCACCAGTGTCTTAACTATCAATTCATGTATCAGATATGTTGTCCTCAGTTCTTTAGAATACCAAAGAAATGATATGGCTCTACAGGTAGGTGAAGGATGTTCAGAAGTGATTATAATGATAAGCCAAGTCAGGAGCCTTGGTAGGCTGACCTGCTAAACCTGGCTTAAAAATCCATAAGGTCAACCATCAGAAAACCATTACATTTCATCAGTCTTCAGTGGAGAACTTGGAACACCACTGTTTTGGAGGTTACAGGAAACCTGATCATTTAACGATCTGCTCATTACATTGGAGTCAACATGGTCTTCCAGTGCCACAAATAACTATCTGCTGCTCCAGTACAGAAAACCAAGTTTAAAATAGTTCCTAACGTATGTGCCAAGCCTGTTACATTTGAGACAATTCCCACAGCTGACATGAGGTCATAAAGTTGTCTTAATATCAAACTTTGGGAGTCCCAGCACTGCATTTCAGCCTGCACTCTAGGCTGGAGCAGCCTACCTTGGAAGGTGGTGAATACTCGTAGAAAAATAGGAAGCTTCCTTGCACTGAGTGAGACCCATAGTCCACATAGCTCAGTACTGTCAGCTTTGACTGATAGGTCTCTAAGGTTTCATGCAGGATGCTTTTATAGCCCTTCCTGGAGATTCCTGGTGTTCCCTGGTGGTCTCATCAAAGCTTTACCCTGTTCAGCTTCTGAATCAGACAAGCTCAGGTGCATTCAAAGTGGTATGGTGTTAATCACCTCCTACTTTGAACATTTTTAAAGAGAAGTTAAAGGGAAACCTGTCAGGGGAGTTTGAACTGTGTTTTTTCCTACAATGGCAGGGGGTTGATGAACATAGGGACTAGGTGGCCCTTGGGGCTCCTTCTAATTCTATGATTCCATGATACTATTATCTTAGCCAAAGAGAGTGGTTGGTAAACCAGCAGAATCTCAATACTGTTTTGATTCAGCAGTATCAGATATGGACATTCAAGACTGGCACAATTTTATACAGGGAGAGAAATGGGGTTATTACACATCCATACTCTCCCACCTCCCTGCCCTTAGTTTATGTTTGGTTCTCTAGCCAAGAACCAAACAGCTGTGGGCAGGTTGAAGATCTCCCACTCCATTCTTAGTTTCCAAAGCAGCTTGCCTTGTAATGTCATGAGGTGTTTTGAAGTGGAGAGAAGAAGAAGAACCAACCCACACAGAGGCAACCTACACGTCAGCAAGAATATTTGAACTAGCGAGGGAGAGAAAGCAGTAGAACCTTCTTGTGCTCTTACATATTCTTGAGTTTACTGACATGGAACACCAGGTCCCATTGTCAGCAGAAAATGTTATAAATTAATCTGCAGTTAATCTGAATATTTCAGCCAAGGCAAATTCAGTTCTTATATATTTTTATTATATTTTTGTGGATGAGCTATAATTTAAATATATTTATATGAACACTTGCTTTAATAATGCTCTTATCAATTCCCTTGCTTGGAGCTGAAAAAAATTGACCAGTTACTAGTTTCTGAATCTGCTTCTACCTTGTAATTTACTATAAAGAGTAACCAGCTTCTCCAGTTTTAAATGAAAGGACTTCTCTGTAACCAGGTGTACTATAGTCCTTGAACTTCAAATGAAATATCATATTTTCATGCCTCCTTCTGTAGGCACAACAATCTATTTTTTCTTTATTATTTTTTTAAGGCAAGGAAATAAACTTTCCATAAAGTAAGGTCAAATGAACTCAAATAGTGATATATCACAGGAGAACTTAGAAGTTATTCCCTTTATTATTGGCTGATAAGCTCAAGGATTTTTCAATACACCATTGTAAATAATGTCCATTTTGAATTGTGTCAGTTATAAAGCTTGGCCTAGACTTAAAACAGACAGGTTCAGTGCTAAAATCTGTGGTGGTATTTCTATAATAGTTAATGGAGGAGAATTGAATCTCTTCAAAATACACGCAGAGTCCATCTCCACAGGTTTAATGTATGGTTTAAGAAAACCCTTTAATACAATACTGGAAGAAGCTCACAGCATGAAATTGGAGAAGGTGAAACTTGGCATAGTGCAATGTTGTCCATGCTCAGAGTACTATATAGCATGTATATTTGGACTTAATACTCAAACTCATCGTAAAATTGGTAGTTTTCCAAATTTTAATCAGGTTGCTACAGTGGAAACATATTTCTGTGGAATTCGATGAAAGGCAATATTCCAGCTATAATTTTTTTTTCAGACACAGTGGGAGTCCTGGAATTTTTCAGACCATGGCACATATTTCCACGTTGCTACTTCAGCCAGAATCAGCAGGCTTCATTCATTGTTAAATGGCTCTCCTGGGCATTTGCAGTGGAGACAGGAGTTCTAATCTCTTTTCAACTGAGCCAGATCCACCTTCCAAATTCCACACAGATTCAAAAGAGATTTCCTCCAGTAAAAATACAAATTCACAGGTCTCTCTAATAAAGTCTTTCAGAAAGGACTTTTTTTTTACTAATACCAGGACCAAAACACACCGTAATAATGGTATCATGAGAAAGAATTCTAGGATAATTGGCTGCCAGAGTAAATGTATATGAGAGTATATAAGTGGCAGCTTGAAGATGGTGGTATTCATTATTTTCAGTATCCATTACATTCTAGAACAGAGTGACCCTCTGCAGCATGGGATAGGTGTTGTAGTGCCTGAATCCAACACACCTCTTGGCCTCAAGTTAACTAAAAACATAATCTTGCATAAAACAAAAAAACATAATCTAATCAGAAATAAGACATATTGCGTTAAATGGGGTTTACTTCCAGTTAAGTGTGCAAAAAGCAGCTGAAGTACTATTAAATATGTTGCTACCGGAACGTATTTGTGCAAACCCCTTCTTCCCACAGATTTTGCAATATGGGGGATAGTTTCACTTATTTTAGAGGACTGCTGTAAAGACAAAGTAATGGAAAGTGAATAATACAAATATTTTCAAATATGTATTAATACTATTTTTTAAAAAAAACAGCTCATAGGACTTTGTTCAGCCAAACCAAATACCCTTAAGAGTCAAATTTTGTTGTTGTATGCCCTCAAGTTGACTCTGGCCATTTTGGCACTATACTGTTATAATGCTATTATTCTATTTTCAACATCCAATGGAATCCTGGCGTTTACAGTTTAGGAAGGGACCTCAAAGGCCCCTCTCTAAACTGCAAAGCCCAGGATTCCATAGGATGTTGAAAGCGGAATAATAGCACTATAACAGCCTAGTGTGGAAATGGCCTCTGACTTATGGTTAGCCTATCCTATCATTTTCCTGGCAAGACATATTCAGAAGGGGTATGCCCTTGCCTTCCTCTAAGCCTTAGATTGATTTGCCCAATAGATTTCCATGGCTGAGCAGGAATTTCCACCCTAGTCTTCCACAGTTGTAGTCCAATACTGAAACCAATACATTATACTGGCTCCAACAAATGCCATTACATTAATAGAGAGAAACTGTATTTTTCAAACTTCAGTCACGGGTGTGGGAGGATGAGACTGGGACTCTTGCACTTGGAAGAAGCACTGGCTCTTGCCCTCAAAGCTGTTTGGCTCCAGATGGAAGTTCCCACTGCCAAGAAGCACTTCCTCTCCACTGGTGATAAAAATTGGGTGGCATGATTTGGAGAGATTGGGAAAGTTACTTTTTTTGGAATACAGCTCCCAGAATTCCCTAATCAGTATTTTGTGATTGTGAAAAAGCAACTAACTTTTCCAGCTCTGGTGAGTTCCATCAGCGGCAGAAGGAGATAGTCACCATTACCTCCCTGTACATGTGGACCCAAGCCTTGTCATCCTACCTCCCCCACCCCACCCTAGTTATTTAAATTACAAATAAGGCTCATCAATTGCACTGACACAATTAGCATAACATATAGCAAGACCCTATGTTTCACTGATTTCACTGGAAGAGTTAAGCACAGACTTAACAGTTACCAACTGTAATCAATTGCAGACAGAATTCTCCAAAGGAATTTTATTTTGTTATAATCTCCTGTATCTATACAACTTGCTTAGAAGTAAGTGAAGTGATATAGACAAAGCACTGTGGGCGATAGTCTTTTCTTTGGTCTAATGTAGCTAATTGTCACAATATGTGCTTGGAAAGAAATGAGAGCGAATCCACTGAAGTCAACTGACAAAGAACTTGGCAGGCCTGCCTGTGAAACTTTGTCCATTAATTCAAGGATCTTGCTGGTATCCATTTGGTAACATTTAGATACAAGCCAATGACCACAAAGCCAAAGCTATAGTTTAGATTACAAATCCAAAGTTACAGTTTACAGAGAGATGTCATGTCAATACATCTTATCTCTGCCCATAAACAGGTTCCACATTCCAACATGCATAGACAACATATATTTAACTATTGTATTATTCTAATTCACTCCCAGTGATAAATGTTTTAAAAATATTATTATTCTTTAGATTCATTTTCTACCAAAACTCAGGATTATAAAAATGGGTCAGCACTAAACTAACTTGCTTCCAGACTGAGCCAAATATAACAAAAGCTTAACCATGCATTTAGATTGATGTTGTGACTGCTGGAAACGGTGGAGGTGAGGAGTTCTATAAAGGAAGTTCTCTGAGTACATGAATCTATAATCCTATACCAGCTGTAATTCATTCCAGGTTGCTTTGTGTCAGCCAAAGGTGATGTGCTCTGAATCGAGTTGCATGTGTTTGACCTGGCGCTAGAAAAACTGGATTGCCAAAGTTATTGCTCCCAACGTATAAAAGGCCCCTTTTCCACGTTATGCCTATTCACTTTGCCTATTGTGTGGGCCGTTCCAAGCAGTCACTAAGTGCATACCAAGTTGCTTTAGGGTAGTCTTAGCCAGTTCCAGGTTTCCTCTTGTTTAGCCTACTCCCTGTCATTGGCTTCAGCTTCATTCTCAGTAGTGAAAAGGGCCTCGAGCCACATCTCCATTCTTCTAGTCATTACAATAGAAGGTTGTAGCCATGGAGACAGCTGTAAACCTCAAGCTATTAGATCCCTTCTTGCCTCTTAACTCTTGAAAGAGGCATATTTCAAAATATAAGAGCCACTTTTGAAATTTCATCTGTCTTCTCAAACTGAACAACTGAAAATCAGGCAGCACTTGTTGCCTGATGGGTCTGAAATGTGAGGAAGTTGGAGAAGACAATGAGAATGGAAAAGAATTTGTCACTATCTGATTTTTAAAAAAACACAATCAACACTGTTAATTAAAGCCCTCACATATCTCTTGAATTCCTGTCATCAGGAGAAAGCCATTCACGTCCAGTTCTTTTTTCCCTTCTTCGTTTTCAAACTATACACAAATAAATGTGCACACAACTAAACACACTCATCTCTGGAAAATGTGCACAGGGATAAATTAGTAAAAATAAATGTGCACACTAAGAAGACTACATTAAAAGGAAAATTGTAAACCCAATTACACATGATCTTCTACCCAAGATATAAAATCAAGGGGCCCTTTTCAACTACATTATTAATTATAGAACCATGATTTCACTTTAATTATCATGACAATATCCTGGTATCTGCTGTTTAGAGAGAGGAATTTAGAATTCTCGCCCAGAGAACTCCTCTAGTGCCTCACCAAACTACCAATCTCAGGATTCCACAAGATGCTGCCATGGCAGTTAAAGTGGAATCATAGTGCATTAATTTTGTAATAAGAAAGGCTCTCTGGTCTAATATGATTTGAGTCAGGGGCACAAAGAAAATATGGGTAAGATTTAACTCCTCTCATTTGAATCTGCTTGTAAATTAGAACCCTTCTTTGAGATGCAGTTTGGTTGGAGGGAAGGTGGTTCAGGGCCTTTTCTGTGGCGGCACTCCAAATTCCCCAAGCTTACAAATGTTACTTTTTTGCACTACAACTCCCAGAATCTTCCACCCACATACGTATATTTTAAAAAATGGCCAAGGTATTTTGAGAATTTTTTTAAAAAAAGAAAAAATATTCTCCCAATCTTTCCCCTCTCCAAGCCACATCATGACATAGTTGCGGCATGCAGTAGAAACATTTCTGTTCTGGTTGGTTTTGATGAATTTTAATGTAATAGATACTAAATTAAAAGTCAAACAGAACAAAAATTGTTTTTAGTCCCTTCCTAAAATTAAGCAAAGATACGGATTGAGAACGGAAAACGTGGTGGATTTAAAACAAATGATGATTTTTAACATGATATTATAGATATACCACACTGGTGCTAACTTTCTGTGGTAGCAGGATCTTGAAGCACATTTGAGACTAAAGAGAGAAAGAAGTTATTGTTGCTGTTGCTGTCATTGTCATCATCATCATCATTTTATCCCAGGTTGGGACTTACAACAATAAAAAAGACATAGGCCCTTTCTGCACGGTATTTTCCATGCGAAAGGGTGCCTGGAGCATCGTACAATTTTGAAGAGCGATCTGCATGATGCACTCACAATCGCATGATGCTCCAGGGGCCGGCAGACGCCAATCGTACACCTTTTCATTTTCGGCTTGAAGCCAAAAATGGTGTGCGATCGTGCATTGCTCCCAGGCCCCTCACGGACTTACCTGGCGTGCGGAGCCTCCAGAGCCACGCTGGTCATGCTTCCTGCCCCAGTGCAGCCTGGGAAACTCCCAGGCTCCACTGCAGAAGGAAGAGGTGGGGCTCTCGCACGAGCAGGCAGCTCATGTGGAGCTGAAGCAGCAGGGACACGAGAGCCTCTTGCTGGAGGTTCGCGCGATCCCCACACACCAGCGCTGGAAAAAGGTAAGGTGCAGAAAGGGCCATAGTTAAGACCCATAGAATATAAAAGTGAAAAAAAAATGAAACAATCAAAGAGAATTAAAACAATGTTAAAATACGTAATTAAAAACCCACAGGTCATCTGCAACACAAAATCTAGCATATTGTATCAGAGAGGCCACATATAACCATGCATTGAACATCTGTCTGAATAGAAACATCTTTACTTGATTGCAGAAAGACAGTAAGGAGTCTGACATCTCCAGTAAGGGAGTTCCAGAGCCTGGGGACAGCCACTGAGAAGGGCCTC
This sequence comes from Iguana delicatissima, assembly GCA_948472985.1. Classification (NCBI taxonomy): domain Eukaryota; kingdom Metazoa; phylum Chordata; class Lepidosauria; order Squamata; family Iguanidae; genus Iguana; species Iguana delicatissima. Next base: position 874,694 of record CAOKZL010000193.1, on the reverse strand, counting down.
TCCCATATTCCCACCAGATGCACTTTTGAAGGTGGCAGGACAGAGAGAAGATCCTTTCCAGCAGATCTCAAAGTCCAGACTGGTTCATAAGGGAGAATACAGTCCTTTAAATAATCTGGATCTGAGCTGTGTAGGGTTTTAAATATCAGCAGCAGCTAGTTGGTAGCATAAACTTTCACAGATTTAAGGCCCTTTCTGCATGGTGTGGCTGCCCCACAGTTGGGACGCAATGGCAGTGCTCCGCAGGTCATGCTTCTGGACAATGTCATCGCGGTCCCACCATCATCTTGTTCTCGTGCGTCGTGCAAGCGCGGTATTTGTAGAATGGAAAAAATCTGTTTTACACCTACCATCGCACCACACTGCTGCCTTTCCCAGCCATGCAGAAGAGTGGAAGTGAGCTGGCGATGCCTCCCTCCCCAGCACAGCAATGGCAAATGCTTGGTTGCCCTGTGGAAGGGAAGAGGTGGAACCAGAGCGCTCTCCTTCACAGTGACTAGGCGAGGTGCAGAGGGGAGCATTCCTGGCATGCTTTCCCTCCCCACCAAGGCTGCAACAAAAGGACTTTGCAGAGGCCTGTCATGTGGAAATGGCCTCTATCTACTTCATCAGATGCATGGAGTGAAGTGCCTAGAAATAGACCTTTATAGCTAAGAATGAGCAGGTTGTGTGTGTAAAAAGCAACAGAATTGCAAAAATTGTAGGTGTGATGATGAGATAACACACTCAGTTTTAGTGAAGGTTGTTGAGAGGCAAAGGCAGGAGGAAAGATTTGCCTAAAGCCAAGGTGAGTAGATATGCATATGCATGGTGGAGGGTGTTACTGGAATGTAATGTGAGGCTGGCTGGGAACGAGAAAGGAGATGTGATAGACTGGGCAAGAGAGCCGTCATGAGGCTGGGTGTTCCTACCATACATATTATGTGTGGTGTGCAAGGAAATGATTGTCTCTGTTCAACCCACTGTTAATGGACTGGAGTTTTGAATATATTCCAATTGTTCTGTTTCTCTTTCAAACCTTCCTTTGTAGTATTTTTGTTCAAGTGCTGCTGTTTTTAGTCTGAGATGGAATGCCCAGGAAGACTGAAGTGTTGTGCATCTGGTTTCTGTGTATTCCCATTCCTAATGTCTGATTTATGTCAGTTTATCCTCTGGTACAAAGAATGGTCTATTTGACCAATGTAGATAGCTGAAAGGCATTGTTGACAGAGGATGGCATATATCATGTTAGAGGACGACCAAGTGGAATATAATATTGTGAGTGATGTGATTAGGTCCTGTGATGATTTTTTTCCAAGGAGACATTTGGCCAGTTAGCATCCAGGTTGTGGCAAATTATCTCCCTATCCATGTTGTGTTTGCTCCCGTAGGTAAGTAACTGCTTGAGTTTGGGAGGCTGTCTGTAAGCAAGTAAAGGTACAGTCCCTAATGTCCTTGAGAGGGCAGTATTATTGTCTGGAATAGGTTGTGGTTCACTGTTGATACACCTGTGGTCTCAGTTGTAAGCTGAATGTGACAACTAGTGGGATTCTGCCATTTCCTATTTTTAGGCTGTACTGTAATAGATTAGCCCTGTGTGCAAGCCTTGCCTTATTGATTTTATTTTTAAACTACATATGCTGGGTATGTAGCTTGTGCAATGTTTGTTGTAATTCCCTCAGCTTGGCATCTCTGTCTTGTGAGCCTGAGCAGATATGATTGTATCAGAGGGCTTGACCATAAACTGTGGATTTGATAGTGTTTCAGGGTTGAAATCTGTGTAATTAAATATGTGTAACAGTCAGTAGGTTTTTGATATAGTGTAATGCTTAGGTGTCTGTTGTGTAACTGTATGGTGGTGTCCAGAAAGTAAACTTGTTCTGTTGATAGTTCCTGTCTAAGATTGATGGTAGAGTGGACATTGTTGAAATTCTGGTTGAAATACTGATCCAAACTAACACAGTTATGTCTTTAAATGCTCCATTGAGTAAGAACTATGCATTGCTGCTGGTAGGATATCCCAAGTCAGACAGGCTTGTGCTGAGAGCCAGACTAAATGTGCCAAATAGCTACTGGCCAACAACAGTCATGGGAGGTAAAAATGGCAGAAGATCTCTCAGAGACAACAGCAGTGGCATTATAGCTAAATCACTTCTGAAGCCTCCACCTTGAGAACTTTATGAAGAGACAACCAAAAATGAAACAAAATATAGTGCTGGAAGATGAAACTCCCAGGTCAGAAGGCACTCAACCAACTACTGGGGAATTGCAGAAGACAAGTATGAGTAACATTGTGTCTAGTGATACAGCAGGACTCAAGGCAAATGGACAGTCAGCTGCTGGCCTGCACAGAAGTGAAAGAAAAGCCTGAAGCTGCCCAACATGAAAAGTAGGATCATAGATTTGTAGCAGCAGGAATCAGGGAAGGCTAGAAATTATAAAATAAGAAATGGAAGACATAGACACCACATGGAACACAAGCCATATCTGGTGTAAACGAGCTAAAGTGGACAGATATGAGATATTTTGATTCAGATAATTACACAGTGTCCTACTCTTCAAATGACAATCAAAGAAGAAAGGACAGTAGGAAAAAAAGGAGAATGCCCTACAAGTGTATTGAATTGGCCAAGGAAGCCTTAACCACAAGTTTGGAATACCTGAGGAGTGGAGATGATCAACAGAAATCTTGGAAGTCTCTTATTCATAGGGTTGCCTTAAGTCAAAGTCAGCTTGACAGCAAATAGCAACAAATTGGGGGTGTACTCTTCTGTGTTTTTAAAAGACCTTTTATTGGTTGATTAAATTTACTTTAAGATTATTTTGTATACAACCTTGGATCCTGTATAAGGAGAAAGGCAAGATAAACAATTCATCAATCTACCTCCAGAGATGAAAGTCAACTGATAAATGTTTCTATAAATCTATCTATCTATCATTTCATTTATATTCCTGACTTTCTCCCATAAGTGGAACTTCAGAGAAATATAAATAGCCAAATACATACAAAACATTAAGAATGAAAAAAAGTTACACTGTCCATAGATTTAAAAACCCTGTAAAACATTAATTTAAATGCATAACTTAAAACCTCCTGAATAAGGAACAGAGAGACTCAAAATTTATAAAAACGTCCACTATGCTTTGAAACAGAGGGCAGTTCTGTATGTGAGCACTCCCTTCCCTCTAAACAGTTAACTTTCCATAAGATGGCTGGAAGGGAAAAGTATGCATTTGCCTATAGGTTTTCATATTGTAAACATTTCAGATGCTAAAAGCAGACCAAAGTAATAGCAACCCCTGAAATTAACTTGATATATATTGTCTATTCAGGAGATTATTTTAATTTATCTTATCTTCTCATTCATCTGTTATCCACTTTAGAGAAGTAAATCTTAAAATGACTGTATCATTTGGGTCAAGCAATATATTGTTATTTCCTCTTGGAAAATGGAAACACTAAATCATACATTTTTTTCCTCTGCCAATATTTTGAAAGGTCTGCATTCTTACATATTTCAGCCTCAAGTCTTCTCACATCTCAAAGCTATTACAGAGCCGTTCAAGTTCATAGGGCATTCTCACTCGAACCAGCTAATTAATCCAAACACAAAGCTGCTTAACATGCAGACTTGTAATCATACACTTATCCAAAATAAATAATTGTGCTTTCTCCAGAGATATTTATTATCATAATGTACCTAGCTACCTTGCTGGCTTTTAAATAGAAGTCTGGTGTTTTGTTTTATTTTACAGAAATGCCCATACACCCCCCAAATAAAATTCTAATGCCCCTGGTAATATGAAATTCAATTAAGAGACAGATGGAAATAATTATCATGAAATAAAACCGTCTTATTAGGTATCCACCTCACATTTGCTTTCTTCCTTGCATATTTTTTTTATTTTTAGTGTTATTAATTATTAGAACTTAACTTTAACTCTTCTAAACTATAGAACGAGCACAGTCAGAGATTAAATTAAAGTTCTTGAATTTTTTCCCTTTATTTATTCACTTGACAGTTCAGTCTTACACATATTCAGAAGTTAACCTCACTGAATTCGCTAGGAGTTCAGATAAGTGAGCCTAGGGTTATAGCCTAAATGACACTAATAAGAGTTCTTCAGAAAAAAAAAATTACAGTAGCAGCTCACGTTGGTCCAAAAGCAATGGCATTTATATATTCAGTATACTTGTAGGGTGCTGGCAGTAAGACCTTCTGTTTAATTTGCCCTTGGTATACAACAATAGGGGAGAAAGATCCAAACTACAAATCTCAGGTAAGAGGCGCAACGATTCATTGGTATCACTGCCTATATCTTACTTTTAGATTTATAATTTTCACTCTAAGAGTCACTCTGTGAGTTGGCAATTAAAAATATAATGCGCCATGTAATAAACAAACCGGTACAGATTCTGAATATTGAACCTTTAATGGCTCTTGTTGCATAAAAGGTAGCATAAAAGCGCAATGAAGTCTGTTATGACAAGGAGAAGGATATCCCATGTGACTGGAGTGATGCATCCACTCCACATTATAGCTGGAACTTCAAAGGAGTGAGCCAACATGGCAGACTTTATCCTCCAAATGTGTTCAGCAACTCGGATAGCACCTTTAAAGTCCACTCAGTGAACTAAAAGGCTCCAGTTACCAAACTCAGCATATACATGTTTTCAAGAGCCAGTCTCTTTTTAAAAGGAAGGAAGGAAGGAAGGAAGGAAGGAAGGAAGGAAGGAAGGAAGGAAGGAAGGAAGGAAGAAAGAAAGAAAGAAAGAAAGAAAGAAAGAAAGAAAGAAAGAAAGAAAGAAAGAAAGAAGACATTAAAATATGTTTTTGTATTTCACAACTCACAAAACCTGTTACTTCACAAACTCAACGCAAGCTGTGATAACTACAGGGTCATTTCTCACAACGATGTACCAATTATTAGTGTAATCTCTACCAAAATAAGAGAAACAACTCTCCATTCTTGCCACTACATGTCATCTCTTATGTTCCATCTGAGAAGTTTGTTAGGATCCTGTATCACCTTTGACTTAACATAATTTTACATACACTTAGCTAAGGAACAGAGGCACTTAGAAACCCTGTTAGTGTATTGCAAAGATGCATATCAGAGAACCGCCAGGATGTCCAATGGACATCAGGACTAATATGCATCAGTGTACAGTGTACCTCAGTGTGCAGTGCACATTTGGTACATTGCTGGATCTCTACTAGACACAGACATCATGAAACTGATCGATTCCAATTCCCACATACACAAAATCACTTTCAAAGACTTAACTCCCATACAGGTTTCCAGCCACTATTTTTTGACTTATACCTCTGTATAGCCTGGGCCCATTATGCTTCCCTGTGCGCTCCCCACTTTTCTGCCACTTTTCTGGTCTGTGAAGAGAGATATTTTCTCTATCTCTTTTTCCAGCTCTGAAATGTCTTCTGAAATTTGATGCTGGAAATTTGTGAGGCAATATTTGGCATTTTATGTCAGTGATCAGGACTGATTAGGCAAAGTGGAGCAACCACTTCAGGCAACTGATTTGGGGTTTTCGGTGTGCATAGGGAGATTATTTCATGGTCTAATCTGCCTCAGGTAGCAAAATTATCTTGGGCAACACAAACAACAGGGTTTAGCTGGTTAAGGATAAGTATGTGTTATTTTTTTGAAGTGTGCTTGGATGAAGGTAGTTGTCCTTTTTAGATGTCATTTCATAAATGCTTTTATAAACAGAAACTATGACTAAAATTCAATATTGCAGTTATAGATGTGTAGCATTGAGTTACAGATCCATAAGTTGATCTGTATTCATGAACATGATGTAGTCACCATCATGGTACTATTGCCATGATCATGAATGCCTTCCTACACCTACTTTTCTGGGTAGCAGTTAGATTGGGCAAAGAAGGTCCATTTAGCATGAAACTGGAGTGAAGAAGGATATTTCCCCACACATCCTGGTTCCAGCCAGAAAGGCTAAAACAATCAGAAGTAGGATCCCTGTTGCAAGTCCTTGCCAGAGCCTCACTGGCTGGCAGTGGAAGAGGGGAAGGGTCACCCTATTTGCATCCTAGTCATCAGCTGAACAGACCTCCTTTGCCCAGTTTTGCAGCTGCCTGGTCAAGTAGGTTAGGGAGATGAGCCAGGAGAGGCTACTTAGTTATGCATACACATATGTAACTAAGCCAAATTCTGGCCTATATTTTGGCATCACTTTTCATAAGGATGTAGGAAAGACCTTCACATATCATCTTTTTTGCTTCCAAAGAAGAAGAAGATTGAGGAACATCCTTTCAGACAAAGAATGCAGATAAGAAATGTTTGTGGGCAATTATGGACTGTGCTGTCAACCAGCACAGGTATATCAGGGTTTATTTCATCTGGAAGGAATATAATTGGAAATTTTCTACCAAAGTCTCACATGCCCAGTAAAACATTGGCTTGGCATATTTCCTACCAAACAAATAAACAGTAAATCTTGGTTTGTATAACTATTCTGAATTTATCATAGATCCAGAATGGTTTTATGTTAGGAATCAATTTTATTCTCCCTAGCAGTGTGTCTATAGCCAAAATCTCTCTTTCCAGGAGGGCTGGTAAATCATATCCACACATTGGAACATTGTTCTTGCTGAAGAATTGTACAATAAATCAAGCACACTGGCAGTAGCTATGCCCATTCCAGATCAAGCAGAAGAGCATTTTCTGTGTTCCACCTTTTACAAAGGCCTGAATGGAATAACCACTGAGATGGACTAAGTCTCCTGGCCAGGGAACTCAGGCAAGTGATTCAAGGCAGCAGGGCCCAACAGCTCAGAACGGTCCAATCTGCATCAGCTCCCAGCTCCTTTTGCTACTCATCTTTCTTGGCTTTGGTGTCTTTCCATTCATCTTTGTCTACTCCATGCCTACCCACCCACCCACTCAGGGTACCAAGCAAGAGGCAGGTATAGAAAACAGGGAGAAAGAACCACCTACTCAAGATAGTGACATCAAAACAACCAGTGAGAGATAGGCATGGAAAATAAAGACAAGAAGATTGATTAAAATAGCCAAGAGGAGTATGGTTTCCAGAGTTTCCAGAGTTTCCAGTGTAGCTGTTTCCCCTTTACCCCTCAAACTCAGACACAACTCTATTATCTGGGGATGAAGAAACCACCCTCTTTCCATGGCTACAAATTTTCTTTTTGCTCTTTAGAAGCTGGGCTGAAAGAAGGTTGCTTAATCCATTACTAATATGACAGTGTTGACTATTAACTGCTGTACATATGCAAACCATTAATGTTATAATCCTAAGGTGCTTGCCAGGACTAAATAAGCCCCACTGAACTTGGTAATATAATAATAACAAGAAAGCAGTTTGTAAACCCAACAGCATAACTGTATACATACCTTCTTGGAAGTTCAGCCCGTTCTATCCAATTGGAGCTTTCTTGCATGGAAGTGAGGAAGTGGTGGCAATGATGGGTCAAGATCCAGCATTGTTGTTTGCAGAGAGTAAAGCTCCACATGCACAGTTCCTTGCTTCCCTCAACAGTTGTCAAGCCTGGGAAAGCTGAGGGTGGAAGAAGGAGAGAGGCAGTCTAAGCCACCAAGAAGTAGTCAGTTTCAGCGGCAAATGTGGTAAAATGCGAAGCACCCATTCTTTTTCTTCCAAGATTTTTTTTTGTTATGAAGACTTGAGCATGCATTTCATAGGGACAAGATGCCACTATGTTTCTACTTTCTGTTGTTGTTGTTGCTGTTGTGTGCCTTCAAGTCATTTTCAACTTGTGGTGGACCTAAAGCAAACCTGTCATGGCACTTTTTGGGAGGGGGTGGAAAGGTTTCTTTAGAGCAGGTTTGTCTTTGCCTTCCTCTGAGGTCGATAGTATGTGATTTGCCCAAGCAGGGACTTGAACCCTGGTTTACAGAATCCAATACTCAAACTATTACATCACATTGGCTTGCCTTCCTCTTTATACCCTCTCAAAGAAATGCCTTGAGTGAAAAACTGGGAGACCCATGACCCATTAATCTCTCTCTCTCTCTCTCTCCCTCCCTCCCTCCGTCTCCCTCTCCCTCCCTCTCTATCTCTCTCAGAGACAGGTTTATCAAGATAGCTGTCCATTCTACCTCCCTGGGCCCTCTCCACGCACATACCATATCCAATATAGATCCTGAGATATATATATCTTCAGACTGAGATGATACAGTCCTGTAATGGTAAAATGGACTCCCAGTGAGAGAATCCATTTATAATTTTACATTGGAAAAAAAAATAGCCCTGCTAGTAGAAAACTAAATGGAGCATAAAGTGGGATGGTTAGAATATTTTTCCTGTTATGCATTAGTTTTTACTTGCCAACAGGCTTTTACGTGGATAAGCATTTTTTTAAAAAGCCTGTATCCATCATTTAGCTCTTGATGTGGAATACTCCATCTACATCTCAAGACTGTGCTGAATGTATTGGTGTATATAAATATTCCTTCCTTCTGAGAGAGCCCTCCACTACCATTTCTCACTGAGAAAGACTTATAGATAAACCTTTTGGCAAAGAGAAGGAGGAGCTGCTAGCCACACACCCATATTTCATTAATTGGTGGTTCACAGTAATACCTCTTCCAGGAAATAAACTCCTAGCTTACTGAAATGAAATCCCCATTCGTATTTGATGGATCACATTTGCTGTGACTATTTTCTGTTTTCTTCGATGATGAAATTTCAGCCCCACCCTTCTTAAAGGGTCCTCCTGCATAATTATTCCTGGTTATGTATTTCCAGACAGGCTTTCACAAATTCCCTTTTACAGGTTAAAATGGCTGATTTGTGACCTCACACAAATGTAGTAATGATAAAGTGAAGTAGAATAGAACCATGTACACAACCCTGAGCACACTGCAGGACAGAGTATCTAGAAGGGCAAAGAAGAGATCACCTCAGACACACTCCTTACCACTACCACAGTGCCATGAAAGTTTAAGGATTTTGTTCCAAAGTTCCATTCCCAGTGGAGAGCAACAGCAACCAACCACCCCTTTCCTCCATCACTGCAACTTTCACAAGCCGAGGGGGACAGAAATCTCTCCTCCTAACTTCTAAGAGGGTAAAACCCCACTTTTTTTTCTTCCTTCTTTGTTCCTTACTGGTCTGTATAAGAGGACTCAAGATGAGCCTTCTTCCCTTACAGCCATGGCAACCCACCCCATCCCTGAAAAGCCATTTCTCTAAGCTTGCCCACAGGTGTTTGGGGAAAATCATGGACCTCTGAGAAGACAACCACCTTCATTCAGACAACCCCCCTGGTTGACTGAAGAGCTATAACTGAAAGCTCTCTCTCTCTGGAAATTTCGCTGAAGGAATCTCTAAAATCCAAGTCACTATTATATTATAAAAATGATAAATAAATAAAAAAATCCAAGTCACTGGGCTAATATAGACCTTCTCCTCACAAATCTCCACCCTTCCCTCTCACCAATGGGCTGGGTTTTTCCTCATACACAGAGCCAATTTGGTTACATGACAACCTGTTGCTAGGGCTGCGCTGCCACTCAGGCTAGCCACATCCCCAAGTTCCATCACAATCATAATTTCTTTTTAACAAAAATAATAAGAGTTGAGAACCAGAACACCAAAGCCAGCACCATCAATAATGATGAATGCATATGTGTATTGGAACCAGCACCCTTTCCTCACCTTACCGTCTTCCAGCGCTGGGGTGCAGGGATCGTTTGAGCAGCCTCTGGTGAGAGGCTCTCATGTCCCTGCTGCTTCAGCTTCCCAAGAGCTGCCTCATGAGAGTTTTCCAGGCTGCACTGGGGCAGGAAGCACGACCAGCTAAGTGTGTACAGGGCCCAGGAGCAATGCGCGATCACGCACCATTTTTGGCTTCTAGCTGAAAATGAAAAGGTGCATGATCAGTGCCTGCCAGCCCCTGGAGCATTGCGCGATTGTGAGTGCATCATGCAGATCGTTCCTTACAATCGCACGATGCTCCAGGTCCTCTTTCGCATGGCAAATGCCATGCGAAAAGGCCCAACTTAGGAAGGTGGGGAAAATATTTTTTGTACCAGGGTCCACAATGTACCATGGCTGCTCTAGCTACAGTTTTCTTAGCAAGATTTGTTCAGAGGAGGTTTACCACTGAGGTTTGCCACCAGTGGGTTTCCATGGCTGAACAGGGATTTGAACCCTGGTCCCCCAGGATTCTAATCCAACACTCCAACGTTACACCATGCTGGCTCTCACTTACAATAGTCTAGTTTCTAGGTTTCATAATACATTAGCTGCAATAGAAAGTTTTATTAGAATAATAAATAATTTAATGAAATACATCCTGAGGTCTTAGTAACAGTGTGAATGTTATTTCTCTTGGCATATTAATTTAAAAATGCCAGTGCCATCTAAAATATATACAGTTTCTCTTTTACAATTGTGTGTGCTTACTCACTCATGATAAACCAAAATGTTGACATGACACTAGAATGGCACAAACTGTTTTTTTCTTTAACAAATTGTGCCTTATCTTAACCACATAATTAAAATTTTATTAAGATACCTATGGGATTCTAATAAAAAAAAAGTGTACTGTAGATTTTAAAGACAGTTTGTAATTCATATATTTATTGGGAGGTGTACTAAAACTTACATTGTATTACTCAGAAGTACCTGAAGTTGTAGCAAAGATCATATGAACTAATTTGTCTATAGTGAGGTTTTGACTGGCATGTTTTTAGATAAAAATGTATGACGGTTGTTCTAGGAATATGTTAGCAATGATGTCAACTGGTTTGGAAGGAGCTTAGGCTTAGGTTAACAGCTTCCTGCTTGGCCTCATTCATTGCCACTGCTATTATAGACAGCTACTGTGTAGGAAGTGATTAATCGATACAATAAAATATGGCAGCAGAACTCAAAGACAGCTGTGTTAGTCTGGATCAGTATGGAAAAGGATCTTGTAGCACCTTTAAGATTAACCAAGAGAAAGAAGTTAGTAGTATAAGCCAGCAAGGTGTAGTGATTTGAAGCATTGGCGACGAGGGCCATTTCCGCACTAGACTGTTATAGCGCTATTCTTCCACTTGAAACATCCTATGGAATCCTGGGGTTTGCAGTTTCGGGAGGGGCCAAGTGGCCCCTCCCGAAACTGCAAACCCCAGGATTCCATAGGATGTTGAAAGTGGAATCATAGCGCTATAACAGTCCAGTGTGGAAATGGCCCAGGGTTTGATTCCCTGCCCAGCCATGGAAACCCACTGGGCGACCATGGGTGTATTACACACTCTCACCTCCCAGAAAACCCCATGATGGGTTCATCTTAGGGTCCTCATATGTCCAAAATTACTTGAAGGCACACAACAAAAAAGCATAAACTTTTGTAGACTTAAGTCTGCTTCATCAGAGGCAGTAGGGTTGCCATAAATCAGAAATAACTTGAAGGCACACAACAATAACAATAACAACAACATTAGCTCTTTGAGGGCTGCCCCCCTAGCTACTTTAGCTACTGCAAAGAACTGCTGTCCAGTGAGTAGTGGTTCAAGTCAGCATTCTTATATGAAAATCTAGACAAGATTTGCTTAACACCCTGCTGTCATTATACCTTGTGCAATGACTGTCTTTAAAAAAAAAAAATGAAAAAGCATACGACTAAATTCAGTTTGAGTTATCTGTTTATCCATAAAGATTCTTCAAGCATACTTCAATCATAATTCAAAAGCATTGGTGCAGTGGCTGGGTGTTCATGTGTGTGTGCCTAAAGGTACATGCTGAGCAAAAGGTTCACCAAACAAAAATTAAATATAACTCATAAGAAAGGATGGCAGCAAGGCAGGGGTTGGTTTATTTCTTTACTAGCATGCTCTTCGCCCATGCAGTAGTGTTCTTTGTTAGCTAATAATAGCCCTAGAGTAAGAAACAAGGCAAATTTATATTAGGACTGCATCAGAGAGAATCAATAATGAGGCACATGAAACTCTGGGCTAAATCATGATTTCAGCTGCTTTCTCAAGAGTCAAATCTGTCTGGATCTAGGGGGATATCTGAAAGATTCTGTCCAAAACAAGGTTTACATCTATAAACAATGAGGATATAAAATGATCATAACATTATATACATATACACATATTTATTCAGAGGATACCGAAGCAAGCTACTCTCTTTATATCTTTACCTCAGAATGCAACACCAACAGAAATGCTGTTTCTACCTGTCAAGGCTTTTGAGACACATGTTTCCAAAATCATTTTGATTTTATGATCTTTATGACTAACTTTATTCATATCTTTGTCTCAGCTGTCATATAGAAAATTACCTTTTTGAATATCCACTCCCAGAAATATAGCCATTTAGTCCTCTAATTCTATAACACAGGAACAGAAATAACAGAAGAAAACAAAAGTATAGTTGTTTCCTAAAGTGTGGTTACTGTTGCTAATTCAAGTGAACCTGTACTGGCATAAAGCTGAATGTACGCGTCACAACAACCAAAATGCAATCAAAGGTTAAAACTGCAGAGACAATAACAAAGGTTTTTTAATAAAATTACTGGCAATGTGGACAAATAGGTATGTGCAGTGGCAGAGCCTCGTTTTAAATGTATATTTTCCCATTCTGTCATCAAAGTTCACTGATTTATATGCAACAGTTTCCAGAGCTTATAAGTAACATACAAAGGTAACTTTGTTTCTCATTATTTTGAGTAATAAGAAATAATGTGACCACTTTTAAATATTTTAATGAAACTGGGGAAATGCTAGGAGGCTTTCACAATGAGTAACATTTACTTCTTGCTACCAAGACGTTTCTTTTTAGAAGAATTTTTAGTTTTGTGTCACTTTTGCCATATTTGATGAAATTTTGTCTTTAAAAACTGGGAGGGGATCAGTGATAGCAACACCTTATATCTACCTACCTACCTACCTATCTATTTTACATCCACCTTGCCACTCTGCCTAGTGGAACTCAAGCATAGTATCAATTAATAAAATGTATCCAAATTAAAACCTAATGCTGTAATAAAAGGTTACAAAGCAAACTACCACAGTAAAACAGAAATCCTCTGAAACAATATAAAATTCATTTCAGAACATGACAAGAACAATAAAAACACAGCAAACAAAAGCCCTTTCTGCACCTCCTACCTTTTAGCAAAGACGTCTTCTGGGGATCCTGGTAGCAGCTCTGTTAGGAGGGGAGTGCAACGGGAGCACTCCCCTCTGCACAGACTGGCCCCCTGCAGAAGGAAGCACAATGGCCCCACCTCTTCCTTCCACAGCACAACCAGGTACCTTCCCAGGCTGTGTTGGGGCAGGAAGAGAGGCCACTGCACTTCCCAAGCTTCTGCAGGACAAGTAAGTCCACAATGGTGGCACAGTCACAGGTCATTGACAGGGAAAACCTGTTGATTTAATTCATGATTTCGCCACCTGGGGAGGGGAGGAGGATGGGACCACAACAATGTCATGCAGAACCGTCGTTGCAGTCTTGTCCTTCTCCCATCCTCCTGGCGGGTTGGGAGAGTGACGTGGAAAGGGCCACACACTCCAAAGCCATGTAGTTACCAAAGTCTTGTTAAAATAAAAAGGTCTTCACCTGCCATCAAGAAGGAGATCAAAGAGAAGGTCGATCTAATCTCCCAGGGCAGAGAGTTCCACAACCTGGAAGCAGCCACCAAGAAGGCCCTGTCCTGAGAAGGCAGTGGGACCAATAGCAAGTATACACATGATTTTTTTTTTATTACTTGTAGGGACAAAAATACATCACTCATAAAATTGATAAGTAAAACTTTGCTTTTCTTATTTTTTTTTCAATAATTTTTTCTTTTATTTAACACAAACATACCATACAACAAAAATATCTAATAATACATACAATCTACACAGAACTAAAACAAAAACTAACAACAGTGACAGTACAGAACATGACATAACATAAGATATTATAACAAAAAATAACTAAAAAAGTTGGTTCCCATACCTGATACAAACAGTCCATATGACTTAAACAACAGCATTTAAGTGTTTAAATCTATTCTTTTATACCATAACTATTAATTGTTACCAATCATTTTTGATTTAACTTATCTACTTACTTACTTATCTACTTATTTAATTTTCCAAATTAAATCATTATTAACTTATTCTATATTCTATATTGGTTTCATTAATATAATATAATCATATAATAATAGTCAATCAACAAGGTAATAACACTAATAATTGTAAGACATTACTTTTAAAGAAACAATTTCATCTTCTGTCTGTTTCCAATATATGGTGATTGGATCAGCAAGATGCATCAGTTTCTAAACAGATAAAAAAGAAAATGATGGCATACCTTTTGTTTCCTTGAGAAATAAATGAAAATACAAGTATTAATGGGATGAGGTGGGGAGAATGAATTAAAATTCCTTTCATTTTGTTAATTAGTCAGAGGAAGGCTTCCTGAAAATGGCAAGATGAACATTGTGGTCTATAGCAGTGGTAGTGCACTTAGTACACTTTTTCCAGTGTTCTAAATGGGACATGAAAAGGTTCCAAGTTTAATAATAAAAGTATGGACAATTAAGAGGATCATACATATCCTTTTTAATAATTTGCAAAAGGAAGAGTTTTTCTTCAAGTTGTCTTTCAAAGATCTCATGTCACACGGGAACAGTATCATTCAGGAAATGGTCCCATTTGAATAGAACATCACAAAGTTATAGGTATTGGAAGACAGACTGAATCTCCGTGGTAATGAATGGCAAAATAAGACAAAGAAAAATCCCAATACGTAGCTTACAGATTTGATGAACTACAACTCCTCTTGGCTTTACACTACCTCCAACCAGAAGGTCAACCTGCATCTGTAGCACTGCATGTGGGGGGGAGGCTTGCTTGACTAAGTTCTCCTTTATCTGTCCCTCAGCCTTCTCTTTCACAGCTCTTTTTCTGTGGAGAAGAAAGGTTTCAAATGAGAGAAGCTTTCTTTCCGCCATGTGTTTTCCCACTCCCAGCCCAAAATGATATAGCTCAGAGAAAGGTTTCACACCTGAATGGGAGGTAAACCTTTCACAGTAAATGTTTACGGCACTTCTGAGAAGTGAGGAAATTGCATACCATCCTACACTGTGAGGATGATTATATCTTTTGAAATCAGTGGCTAAGAATCTCCTGTGGTCAAGTGCCAGCAATAAATTGTTTTCTATAAATGTTCTGTATCAACAGCAGCACTGAAAATTTTTACTTTTAAAAAAATCAGAACAGTACCATTCAGTTACTATTTTTATTATTGCACATTGTTTTCTAATTATGTGCTTATGCCTTCTTGTATCTCTTTACTCACTGCTTCTTACGGTAGTCCATGACAGTGACAGAAATGCTTCTTTGTGGTGACTTTTTATATGTCTGTGCTTTCAGGTTTACTGAAGAATATACGATCAGCTAAACGTCTTGTAAAATGATGGGGATAAGCTCTGGAAAACATCTGAGGGAACCACAGTATGTTCAGGGTGACAACTGCCAAATGCATTCATTTCCCAGACATCTGAAAAAACAGTTACTGTCTGCAAAAGCTTACTTATGTGTGGAGGGGAGTTTTCTAAAAGGTAACAGTGGATACAGTGGTTATGAATGTAAAAATCCTGTATTGTGTGTATGTGTATATATATATTTATATATATAGTATACATGTGTGTATATATATACAAACACACAAACACACACATACACACATATATATATATATACATACACACACATACACATTCATACATAGGCCCTTTCCACACGGGGGACGGGGAACGGGGCAGCGCACGCAGGGACGGAGCTTACCTGAAAACGGGTTGCTCCGTCCCTGCGGGGGCGCGCGTTCGCTGCTCCACACGCTGGCGAGTTTCGGCGGCGTTCAGCGGCGCCCAAAATGGCGGCCGGCGACTTCCGGCGGTGCTCCGCCAATCAGGGCAGCACACCAGCCGGAAGCCCGCCCCCGGGCAGCTCTGCAGGGATGCACTAGCGCGTCCCTGCAGCTTCACACGGGGCGCTGCAACAGGTTAGCGCGCTCGCGTTTCGTAAAAACCACATAAAATGTGGTTTTTAAAAAACACGCCGCGCCACCCCTTGCGGCCGCGCTAGCGCGGTTTGAAGTGTGGAACCTCCACTATTCAAACCTCTCTAGCGCGCTCCACGGTGTGGACGACCTCCAGATGAGGTCGCCCTAAGCCGTTTTTTTTACCCTGTGTGGAAAGGGCCATAGAGTGTGTGTGTGTGTGTGTGTGTGTGTGCCTTCAAGTTGACTTATGGTGACCCTATGAATTTCATAGAGTTTTCATAGGCAAGGAACACTCAGAGATGGTTTTGCTAGTCCCTTCCTCTGAAGCATAGCTTACAGCAACTGGCATTTATTGACAATCTCCACTGCAGTACGAACCAGGGCTGACCCTGTTTAGCTTCCAAGATCAGACAGAATCTGGTGCCACTATGTCCACACTTAGAACCATCAAGAATCTAGGTGTTTTGATGAAAACTGATTTTATTTGCTGTGTAAAAGCATTGCCAGTGATGGTTGGAGGTTTCTGGGATTTGTAGTCAAAGCCAGTAGCTTTTCCAATCTTTGGCTCTGAACCAACTATTTATCTTTCCATCTGTAAGTGATAAGGAGATTGGCAAGCAGATTTCTAGCTGCATCACAAGTCCAGCTCATCCAGAGCCAGACTAGCAATGAAAATTGTACAAGTACAATGTGCAAAAGGTTTGACATGGAGGTTCATGAATTATAGCCATAAAATTTAATAAGACACTCCCTTCCGTCACCAGCTTTTAAAATGGTCAAATGATTTAGGACTGCACTATGCAAACATTTACTTGACATAACAAATGAGTCTGTTGATCATCATGGAGCTACAGGGTCTAGAGGGAACATGAGGGGAGCACTGCCAGAACATGCTAGCACTTTATAAAGCAACACTAATGTATCTTTTCCTGAACTGAGTGGCCTTGTTTAACATACAACTTACACAATATTATTCTCATGCATTGTTGTTGTGTGCCTTCATTTCCAGTGTATGGTGACTCAAGCAGAACCTATAACAGGGTTTTCTTGGCAAGATTTGTTCAGAGGGGTTTTTGTCTTTGCTTTCCTCTGAGGCTGAGAGAATGCAAGTTGCCCAAAGTCACCCAGTGGGTTTCTATCAGTGAGTGGAGATTTCAACCCTGGTCTCCAGAGCTGTAGTCCAACACTCAAACCACTACGCCACCCTGGAATATACAAATAAAAATGGTTAGATCACTTTATTTCATTAGCTGATATTTGTCTATTTATTTGGTTTTTGAAAGAACTCTTCCTACTTTTTTTCATACTTAGTTCATTCATTCCATGCAGAGATGGAGAAAGTTGACTTCATGTGTTCAACAGGATCCCATTTTTGTGGTCCCTGAAGTTACCTGACCACTACTTCTTAAAACAAATGTGAATTTTTGACCAAAAATAGCTCAACAATGCTGTCATACATGGTGATTTTGTCCCAACAACCACAATGCACAACTTCTTCCCAATGCCAAAAAAAAAAAATCTAC
Source organism: Iguana delicatissima (assembly GCA_948472985.1). Taxonomy (NCBI): domain Eukaryota; kingdom Metazoa; phylum Chordata; class Lepidosauria; order Squamata; family Iguanidae; genus Iguana; species Iguana delicatissima. The sequence goes on along the minus strand of CAOKZL010000193.1, from coordinate 857,177 downwards.
TGAAAATTGACCAAAAGCAGAACATGTTAAGAATGCTAAGTGAAGCCCCCGTAAGTGGGTATGGAAGTCAAAAATGGCCTCCACCTCCTCCACAGTTCGCTGAGCACATCTAGCCTAATTATATGTTGCATTTTTTTAAAAAAAGTCATTCCTAGCGTTAATATTGCTGTACCTCTTAGAAGAAATTTATCTTTCTCATTGTTAGCATCCTGATCATGCAGATGGGAGATACAGCTTCTTCTAGGTGACATTCAGCCATCTGCCCTCATTCATCCTTGCTTAATGAGAAGAATAGATGAATAATGCTAATTTTTTAACAGAGCTGGAAACAGAGAGGTGAAACACAGGTGAATATTTGAGTTTAACTAAAGTAGCATTTATCTAATACTCTGTCAAGATGTCTGAGGTAACTCTAAGGAGAGCAAAATCTGTATTCTCCAGCCCTCAAATGCTAACCAGTTTCAAGTTGCACTGGAATGACTTCCCCATTCAGATGGGGGGTGCCAGTGGTGTGAATGGCTGTTTCCAGTGTCAGAAAAAATCAAGTCCCTATTTCAAGGAGCATAATATTAAAATCGACATGGGACAGTACAGGTGAGAAGATAGAGATGACAGTAAAAAGGAAATGAATATGCATTCAATTCAGCTGCAACATACCACAGCTGTAGAGAGGGGGGAACCTGGCCTTACTTGCCTTGGATTAGTTTGGAAAGCACAGTCTGATTTTTGTTGGGGAAAAAAAACTCTGTTCACTGTTTGAGCCTCACTCAACAGATCCAGAACAAGACAATATGTTCTGAGGCTGTGGTCTCACTTGTAGAAATTTAGTTTTTAATCAAGCAGTAAAATAAATGACAGTATTTGGATGTGAGCAGTGGGAACATTAAAGTAATATTTTGGCTTCTAAAAGAAACTTTCTGTTCATATACCTCCTGTGTCATTATGAAATATCCAACATTTCCCATAAATCATTATTTATATTAAATAATTGCCATTTCACATTGGTTTCAACCAACCTGTGCAGTTCAGTTACTTTTCTACTGGGACAATGACAAGCATGGCAGAGGCCACAGCTGTCAGAAGTTGGCACTCCTGGACACCGACAGAGGCCCACATCCTAGCAGAAGCCCACTGCCTTTGAAGCCTTCTCCCCTTCCTGTTTCTCATGCTGGTTCTCCTTATTATTCTTGCCTACTTGCCTAACCTCTCTGAGCAAATGAGAAGTGATGGAGCAAGAAGGAAGAATAGCAGTTTCTGTTCACCTTGCTTTCCATCTCTGATGAGCTTCGTAGACAAAGGCCAAGGGGAGAAGTTACATGAATGGGCAGTTACAACAACTGTGTGGAACAGATGGGTCATTCAGGATATGGAGGCCATGGAGTGCATCTTGCCTTTTTCCTTCTAAAAACACAGCAGCAAGGAACAATATAGGCCGCAGCCAGTAGGCACTGAGCAATGGCATTATATGTCAGTGGATACTAGATGCGGTGGAAGCACACATACAAGGGCCAGCATCTTTTTAGTGAGTTACAGTAGTCCAACTTACACTACTGTAACTCTCCCTGCCTTTTTGTTGTTGTTGTTGTTGTTTGTTCTTGATAAGGACAAGAATGCTTTACATAACCAGCAATGATCAAAATCTGTCCCAAATCTACCCTTTAAGTGAGGAAGCCCCCTGCCCAACATGAACATTTCCATGTCACTGGGGGTTGGTGGGGATTGCCAGAGATGTGTCCAGCTATTTTCCTCTAGTCAGATATACTGTAAGAATGTCATCTGTGGCGACCTCTTGAGGACCCCCTGCTCTAAAAGAAAAATAGCTGTATGTATTGCCACTGATCCCCCTGCTCTCCAGTGATATGTTGGGTTTTGGGTGTGGCACCTGGAGATGTAACTATAGAGGCATAGCTACATGCTAGATATAGATCTCCCAATGTACACTTCTCAACAAGTTCTTTTATCTCATTCTTTTCTAATCTCAAAAATATCTGTACTTTCCATGTCCTGGAATTCTTCTGGACAAGAACCCTTTTATTCAAGCTGCCTTGAGTCCTATATTGAGAGAAAGGATATGAATTCAATAAACAAACAAGTTTATCTCTGTCTAGAGTAGAGGTGGAAATTGTGCAGTTCTTCCTTTACTGGCTGATAGTAAGGACAATATTCATGAAGTCATAAGCTGAATTTATCACATTTCAAATATTGGAATTCACACTGACCATCGCAACAACCAAAAGTGCCCCATAAAACCTACCTTTTGAACCAAGCAGCCCCCCTCCCAACAGAAAGATTTCTGAGGCGTGAGAGAGCAAAGCACCGAGTGATGACATATCCAGTCCCCTCTTAGCAGGGAGGCATGATGAGACAAGCAGCAGGAGAGAGTCTGTGTGTTAGGTCAAAGGTAGGTTTTGTGGAATAGCATCAGGAGGCTATGTCATAACTATGGCGCTTTCCGCAGCTTACTTGTTCTCGGCACTGGGGTGCGGGGATCGCACAAGCAGCCTCTTGCAAGAGACTCTTGCATCCCCGTTGCTGCAGCTCCACAGCTGCTGCCTGCTCATGAGCAGGGAGCATGAGAGCCCTTCCTCTTCCTTCACAGCGCAGCCTGGGATGGAAGCACAAGCGCCGCGGCTCCAGAGCTCCAGACGCATGGTAAGTGCGCACAGGGCCCTGGAGCAATGTGTAATTGTGCACCATTTTCGGCTCAAAGCTGAAAATGAAATAGTGCACAATTGGCACCTGCCAGCCCCAGCAGCATCACGCAATTGCGAGGATGTCATGTGGACAGCTCCTGGCAATTGCGCAATGCTCCAGATATCCTTTTGCATGGCAAATGCTGTGCGAAAATGGCCTATGTGTCTTGATGCAAGATCTTGGACGCTGTTGGAGTGTTACCTCCAGCATCTCTCACCATTGACTATGCTGGCTAGGGATGTTGAGACTTGCAGTCCAACAATATCTGCATGGCCACAGTATGCTCAATCCTGATCTACAGGTTGATGACATTTTCCAAGATTTTTCTTTTATGTCCTCTAAAGGAAGTCTCTGCAAACATAAGTTCATTTCAGTAACAAGAATCCACTACGAGACTTGCCACCCATGTGAAATATGGGGCTAAACACAGAGCACAAGGGGCAAAAAGGATTTAGTATAGGGTAGCAACAGGGAGAGGAAGGAGCAGACTCATTTATTTCGCAACCCTGCTCTTAAATGCATTCCCATCATTATTTCCACTTAGTGCCTTTAATAGGAACTAAAAATTGTACTCCAAGGGACACATCTCACAGTCATTTCCTCTCAGTGCATCTTTGTTGCTATGGTATGTTTACAAAAGTGTTGAGACCAAACAAGAGCAGAGAAATAAGAAACAGCAGTATCCATTCTCTAACACATTGCCCTGGCAACCTACTCCTGCTGAGCAGCTGCAACAGTCTAAGCAGAAGTGGTTACTTTGTCTGAATTCATCCTTTGCCAAGTCTCAGCTAGTGGTACTATCCCCTTGTGTGAACAAAACTGTGCATGAATGGAACATCCAAAAAGGACTTCTTGCCAATGAAAAAGGCCTTTGGGAAACAACTGCTTCCTGTCTAAATCTTTTCCACAACACTTCTGTTGTATTATGGTAGACCAGCTCTGGATTGGATTCAGCAGCCTAAAATAAAGGCCTCAACTCTACTTCATTTCTTTGACATTGTTAACAGTCTCAATGTCTCATGGTCTTGCTTAATAGTGGTAGCCAAATACTACAAAGTCCTGTTCAAATAAAGATGCAAGCTATCAGAGCTCTTTATTATTCAGTTTAAAACTTAAGTGCAAAGAATGCCTTGTGGACCATCTGGATTAAACTCTGATTAACTTCCATCAGATAAAAAGAATGACTTTAGGTAGAATAGTCTTTTAACACACACACACACACACACACACACACACACACACACACACGCACGCACAGACTCACAGAACCTTAGAGCTGAAAGCCTCCCCCCTTACAGCTGGAAGTGCCTCCCTCTGCCAAGCAAGAAAGCACAACTAAAGGATGGACATCCAACTTCTTCCAAAGAAGTAAAGGATACATAATACAACATGCTTCACTGTGGAGCCTTGAACTGTCTTTTATGGATTACAGCTCTCAAAATTCACCAGCCAGCACAGTCAATGGCCATGCTGTTGAGGAATTCTGGGAGCTGTAGAGCCAGGAATAACTATTCCAAACTATACATCCCATAGATAAAGTAAAGTCAACAGTCCTATTTTCTAAGTTGCCTTCAAAATGTTCTCCCCCTCTGACTTCTCCCTTCATTCTTGGCGTATTTCAATTGCCACAAACTGAGTTCAAAGTGCTGAAGTAATATGAACTCAGTCAATTCAACAGAAAGGAGAAGAGAAGGGGGGTGGAGTCTTGCCATTCTCAGACTCACTACCTAAATTCCAGAGTTCATCTGCTTGAAATAGTAGTTTTGTGTGTTCTTCTTCATTAATAACCATCACCTCTTGTTGCCTAGTCACACCCTTTTGACAACACTCTGATGTGGCTTGGCCAGATGTGGCCAAGTTTTCATCTGTAAAATGTTGGAGGACATAATATCTTTGTAGTCCAAAGTAATCACAAATTACTACTACTCTGCATCCTGACTCTCCACTGTACTGCTTATGAATTGAAAAGAATGATTGTGTGTTAAAAAGAAAATATGACAATTAACTACTCTCATTGTGAGCAGAGAAGAATGATTAAGCAAGTTAGTCAGCACATGATAATCAAGATCTGACTGCAGGTTCCACACATTTATTTATTAATTAATTTGACTTAAAATGCCACCTTGATACATAATCCCTAGCAGGTTGTTCACAGAGAAAACAACCCTGTGCTCTTGTCTCCCATATTGTTCATAAAACTTTTCTTTAGCCCTAAAGCAGCTACAACACTGGACAAGTAGATGTGTTCTAGTTTGTATATGCATACTTTATTTTGGGTTTTTATATGCATACCTTATTTCCTCTCAAAAACCCCCAAATAAATGACACTCAAGGTGAGATGTAAAAGAGTAACAATAATCAAAGTTTTACTGAATAACGTATTGCCTGAGATTCTGCATGGGGAGACGTAGCTACAAGGATGGAGCTCCAAGGTACTAGAGAAGCACTGGAGAGCAGCACATTGATTGATGATGCATCCAGCACTCTTCCAGCAGTGAGGTTTGATAAGACAAGCAACTGAGACTGGGCCCCTTCACAGCATTCAGAGGGCTGTGTTTGTCTGGCTATGCGTATGCTTGTCATCCTTCTGCCCTGCTACTCTTCACATCCACATTCCCCCAGGATTCAAACTTACTTCATAATAAGGTTAAAACAGATAATGATAAATTAAAAACAAGCAGAAAGTTATAATACTAGAACTAAATAATTACAGCATTTTTTTAAAAAAGCTACTAAGTTTTAAAAAAAGTAAACAGCCAATGGATTGCAAAAAACCACCTGTATATAATGGTCTTTCACTGCCCAATAAAGGGACAAGAATGAAGGTCCTTCTGGCCTAACCTCACTAAGCATTACAATCTGGGAATAGTAGTTCTTCTCTAATTTTCCCACCAAATGTGTTTCTGAATGTAGCAGGGCTATATGAATGGCCTCCCGCAAAGTACAAGGCAAACTCATATTGGAGCTACTTCAAATAGTGTGAATCCAAGTGGTACAGAACATAACCATCCTCTTAAATTATTCCTGGAAGTAGATGTCTAGCCTATGAAGCTGCTGCAATGAAGGAAACATGTTGCTGTAACCAGGCATACATTCTGGACCAGCTGAAATTTCTGGGTACTTTTCAAAGGTAGCCCCATGTAGAGCACACTGCAGGAATCTGAACCAGCTATAACTAAGGAATGCATAACGGTGGCCAAATGAGATTGCTCCAGCCACACTAGTTTTAAATATGCAAATTCACCCCTGGTCATCACAGAAACTTGAACATCCAGGCTCACATCTGAATACAAGAGCATACCCAGTATATTTCTATCCACATACCGTTTAATAAACATAGCCATTTGAATTGAAGACAGCATGCTATTGATAGTGGTTAGTGAGATGAAGCTTGGGCGTGTGGCTAGCAGAGCAGCCTAGTAACAGAGGGTGATCTAATCCAATTGACTATCTAACTGAAGAACCCAGCCCTAGCCAGAGGGTCTGTGTGGGAGAGACAGCAGATAGCACATATGTACCGGGAATGTGGGTTAGAATATGTGATTCCTTCAGTGAGTTTCATAGGCCCTTTCCGCAACTCACCTTTTCTCGGTGCTAGGGTGTGGTGCTCGTGCGAGCAGCCTCTTGTGAGAGGCCCTCACATCCAGGTTTCTTCAGCTCCTCACGAACTTCCTGCTCGCGCGAGAGCCTCACCTCTGCCTTTTGCAGTGCAGCCTGGGACCTTCCCAGGCTGCACTGAGACAGGAAGCACAACCTGCCTGGTTCCCAAGCCTCCACAAACAAGGTAAGTGTGCACGGGGTTCCGGAGCGATGTGCAACTGTGCACCATTTTTGACTTAAAGCCAAAAATGAAAAAGTGTGTGAGTAGTGTCTGCCAGGCCCTGGAACATCGCGCGAATGTGAGTGCACCATGTGGACCACTCCTCATATTTGCACAATGCTCAAGGGGCCCTTTTGCATGGAAAATGCCGTGCAAAAAGGGTCATAGAGTCAGAGTGTCAAACAAACCAAAAGAGAGTTTTCTGGGAGAGGGTTAGCTTCTCAGAAGCCTAAGTGTGCGGCAGAGAGGAAACCAAGCTACCTCTGAAAGGGGTCAGAGAGTGGAACACTGAGTGGGGGAAATAGATCTTTGTGCTGGGAGGGCCAAAGGGGTGTGTGAGTGAGAGCTCTGTTAAGGAAACACTGAGGTGTTTGAAGAAAATAGTTAAATATCTATGAGAAAGTGTTATTTTATTTCAATCTTTTGCATCCTCAATACCTTTTCCCTTGTTAGTTATTTTAATAAAAATTTTGTTCTATTTTCTTTTCTAAGTACAGCCTCCATAGAGTGTTTTAGTTTTATTTCAACATCACACTACCAGAGGTTCTCCATTTCTTGTTGGAGTAACCATTATTAATCTTTGCTTTATCCACAAAGGTTGTGGGTTTTTAGAGAAAGCAGGGGTATGATTAAGTGTAGGAAAGGAGCCAGAGTGTGAAAATAGTATTAAAAGGGGTGCTGCTATTCCAGTGAGGGGAAAAGAAAGCAGGCCTGGCTTTTCTGTGTCCTGGGCTAGTCCAAGCAAGCTTTGCCAAGCAAGCCTTCCTTTCCTTTTGTACCCCCTTCCCACACAGCCCAAACACACAATCCACTCTTCCGTGATTGTTAGCACTGAAAGAAAAACAATTCAGATCATGTAAGGCATGGGACTTCTTGAGGACTGATCCAAAAGAGCGGAGATTCCAGAAACCCCCTGGTATCTGTGGTCACATAGAGGCCGCTCCCTCTTTTCTGTCTCTCTTCCTTCCTCCTTCAGGATGGTGGGTGCCAGCTGTACTGCCAGACACCACACTTGCTCCCATTAGATGTTTCAGTGTAATTAGAAAACTTTTTAGCTATGTTACTTAAATACTGCTTCCTTGCTTTGTTTTCTGAAAGTGTCTTAGAGTGATATGCAACACAGCCAGGTCATTTCTCTGTAAACTGTACTAAAGGAGACTGCCTCTGAACTGAACCAGTCATTAACTTTTGCAAAAATGGGCTAAAACGCAGGAAACTACTCCTGATCCCACAAAAGATGTAACATGTTCCCACCAATCCTAGCAATTACAGAGCTAAAGTATCAAAGTATAGCATTTTGAATGGGCCAAAAATGACTGGATGGCAATGCTAAGACTGGAATGTTGTTGGTCACTCATACCATTGAAAGGCTCACTTATGTCTGTGTAAGTCCTTTCTCAGCTGTGGTTCAGTGATGGCTGGATGGCTGGGGAAAGGCAGCAAAGTCTGTCTCTGTAAGAAGCTAAAACTACTTTGACGGTTCTGGGGCTGCTCAAAACTGCTCTGGGGCAGTTTTGTCTCTTGGAAGGCTCAGCTTTCACTACCACTCTCTCTGCTGTTGCAATGTCCATTGTCCTTTTCTTCAGTAACTGTGCCACTGCCACCTCCTCTATAACTACATGAGAACAAGCAGAATCTTGACTGAGCAACTTATAAAGTCCCATGGAAAAGAAGAAAGTGCTGGAAGTGGAAAAGAGTACAAGAGTGCTTTGCACAAAGAAATCAAGAAAAACAACATGGAGTAGTAGTAATGGAGTGAGTTAGGATTTGTTTATTTGTCTTAAAGTGGTCTTGCTCTTTAATTGCATCCCACACAGAGATCCTACACTCACTCTTTTAGAAATGCAACTTAAAATCATAGCACAATTGTTCAGAAAGGCTGCTCTGTTAAGCTCTAAAACTACAATGCGACTTTTAGCAGGTCAGTGGGAAATTGAACAGAACTGAGCTCAAAGTCTTAAATACCACAATATATAGGCAATTAAGCATGGCTTGCTTCTATTTCTCTTAAATGTTTGGCACAAAGAAGTGGCATTTATAAACTCCAAGCACATTTCTACACCAGTACATTAGCTTTGCACTCTGTAATTTCAGCCTTTATGACAAAAGTTGTTTTGCCCTTTTAGTTTAATAATTTCACATGAAGTGTTAGAAGACACACAAAAAAAGACACAAAACAGTGGTAGGATATGGCAAGAATACCTTTAATATCTGGAGCACTGTGGGCAGTTGTGAAAGATCAATAGATGTTAATTTGTTTTTGTTTTTTAAAGTAACATTATTTTCACCACCTTCTAATGACTCATTTTTCTTACTTTGTGAGTTTTGTTACTGCCTGATTGATTTTTATATTGCAAAGCTCTGTATTTAATAACAAAAATATTGGTGCTTATGGTACTACAGAGCTTTCCAAACTTTTCATGTTGGTGACACACTATTTAGACATGCATCATTTTGCGACACAATGGCCCTTTTCGCACAGCATTTCTTAAGCGAAAGGGCCCCTTGAGTGTCGCATAAATGGGAGGAGTGGTCTGCATGACGCACTCCCATTTACACGACGCTCAAGAGCCTCATGTGCAGCGCATACGCACCTTTTTATTTTTGGCTTTTAGCCAAAAATGGTGCGTGTTTGCGCACCAGTCAGGGGCCTGGGGCAAACTTACCTCCCCTGTGGAGCCTCTGGAGCCAGGCCGGTCGCACTTCCTGTCTTCAGTGCAGCCTACAGCTCCCAGGCTGCACTGTGGAAGGAAGAGGCAGGGCGTGGGCGGGGCGCTCGCGCGACCAGGAAGCTGCTGTGGAGCCCAAGCAGCAGGGATACGAAAGCCTTCCTCCAAAGGCTTATCGCACAAGCACCGCCCCCCACCTCTGCAAAAAGGTAAGGTGCGGAAAGGGCCAATGATTCAGTTTTACTAGCAAACCGGAGGTTAAACTAACCCCTTATAACAGATACAAATACATATATTGTAATAAGAAAATGTATGGGAACACAACATATCTCATGAAAACATTTCATATATTTTTAAAAACATATGATTAATAAAGAATAACATACATTTCCAAGGTTGTAGACGACACACCCTCACAGTTCAGGTAACATACTAATGTGTCGCAGCACACCTTTTGGAAAGCGCTGTGGTACTAGATAGAACCTGATGGTCAGAAATTAACAAATTATCTTAGTCACTCATAATGAACTGGTTTGAACCAATCAGCTTCAAACTGAATATTTGCCACTAAGGCCCTTTCCACATGTGGGAAAGGAACCACACAAAAATGGGACTCACCGGACTTCTTCAGCATCTGGGTGAGTCCGTCAGGACGAGGAGCAGTGCAACCTCATCGCTCCGCACTGCTCCAGCATCCAAAATGGTGGCTTCCAGTTGGTGGAGGCTCTCCACCAACTGGAGAAGCTCACCAGCCTAAAGCCTGCCCCCGGCAGATCTGCAGGCATGCACTAGTGCACATCTGCAAATCTGCACCGGAGCACAGCGACACAGCAACACGGAGTCGCACGCTCTGTACTTTTTAAAAACCACTAAAAAAGAGGTTTTTAAAAAACACACTGTGCAACCAGTTCCAGTCACTCTGGAGTGGACTGAAGTGCGGAACTGCAAAAAGTAATCCACCCCAGTCCACTCTACGGTGCAGAAGACCTCCGTTGGAGGTCTCTCTGGACTGTTTTAATAGGCCAGTGCGGAAAGGGCCTAAGTGTTAGTATGTGCATGCACTGCTATCTATCAAATGTTTTCTTCTGAAATGGAAGACCAATTGAGACTGTTCAGTGGATTTTGTGGTTAAGGAAATCCAGCAATGAATTTTGCTCTAAGGCCCTGTGCACACTTACCTGGTGTGTGGAGCCTCAGGAGCCAGGCCAGTCATGCTTCCTGTCTCAGTGTAGCCTGGGAAGGTCCCGGGCTGCACTGCGAAAGGAAGAAGCGGGGCTCTTACGCAAGCAGGAAGCTCGTGCGGAGCTGAAGAAACCTGGACATGAGGGCCTCTCACAAGAAACTGCTCATGTGAGCACCGCGCCCCAGCTCCGAGAAAAGGTAGGATGCAGAAAGGGCCTAAGATGGGAAGAAAAAGATTGACTAAGGCCAAGGTAAGTAGATAACCACATGAATGATGGAGGGAGTTTTTGGAATGTACTGTGATGCTGGGTGCGAACCAGACAGAAATCACATTGTGATGACTCATCATCACACCCACAAGTTCTGCGTTTCTTTTGCTATTCACAGAGACAACCTGCCCATTCATATATGTTTACCCATAGGCATATTTATCTTGTTTACATTATTTATGGAAGTGTTTTAAATTGTTTCTATTGAGTGCTACCAGGAGAGCCCACAATAAAAGATAGGGTATAAATATTTAAATTCATACATACATACATATCTGCCTTGGAGACTGAACCAAAGTCTTAACAAATTGAAACTGGACATGTGGATACAATGGAAATAAAGGAAATAAAACTAATAGATCAATTTTTCTACCCTTTTTGTCCTGGAACAAAAGGGCTATTGGTCTATGGAGGAAATTAGAGGTATGTAAAAGAGTTAATAAATTTGCATAAATGTATCAGAAAGAATAGTATGTTAGCATACTTGGCATTTAGAACAAGTTTGAATTTGTAGTATACTGTGTATCTATAACACTAAAAGGACATATGTGTATGTCTGTAGTTCACAAAACTGGGCTCTTCCCTGATGCATACCAGCCACTGAATGCCCACACAAGTGGAGGGCAGAGAAAGATCCAAACTATTTTATTTGTTTGAGCAAAGAGATGCCCAGGGATAAAGTTCCACAAAGCAGGCACACCAAACAAAAGAATTAACAGTTAACAGAAATGTATACATTTCTATATGAAGATTAGCAACTTTCTAAAATTGCATCACAATGATATCAGTTCATGAGGATGAGGTATCTATTTGTGAAACAGATTGATTTTATTTAACTATATTGACAACCTACCGTAATGTTCAGTAACTAGGTGGCAGCCTGTCATGTACCAGACAACCCACACTCCACAAACTTCATTCTGAGGCACTTATTTTATTTTTAGAAATTCAAGCAACGTAGCATACTTCTTCTGAAGTTGCTGAGACTAAAGCACAAGGAGCTTACACCTTTTATAGGTACAATTCCAAATTTAAGTGTGCAAAGCTATATTGGAGAGGATCATAAATTTAAGCATCACACCACTTCTCAGACGGTTCCCAGACCTGTACTTGGTTCCCACATCTCACCAGCCTTGACCAGTTTGACCCAAGCACATATTACCTGCCTCTTATCTTATAGACACCAGGTTCCCAAAACACAAACCTCTTCCAACTACCCTTTCATTTCCACCTGGCTCTGACCTTTTCCTCCTCACCAGATACGTTGTAGCAATAAAGCAATTAGCTATTGATACTTTGTAACAAACCAGGCAGGCTCAAAACAGATCCCTTGTTGCAATCATCAATTAACACTGGATACTTTGTAGCAGTTACAGCTAGGCTGAATGGAGTTCTACAGCAGCTCCTTCTAACTTGCTTACAATACATTATTTCAATACACATGCAGCAGGCCAACACATTATCGTGGCAGAGGCTACACATCCTACACAGCCATGCCTAAAGCTGCCTAGAGATAATATTCATTTATTCACAGGACCTCTAGGCAACTAGTGAGAAAGACCATATTCAGCTGCCCTCTACATGAACTTCACTTTGCTCAGCCACTGCCCTTTCCCAACTACCCTGTCATGAGAGAGACATTACCAATGGATAACTCTTGGGGAGGGGTTGAAGGGAAAGACCATGTAAACCATCTGGTACTCCATATCAGGCCTCAGAAGGTATACATTTCTGGCCCTGGTTATTTTCCCTCTATTTAGAGGGTGGGTGGTGAGGACAGGGAAGAGCATGTGTGATTTTCACAAACCAAGCAACAGGCATTGAACACAGAGCCAGGCCTGAATAGCTGCACTCTTGATGCCTAAAGTAAGGAACAAGATGGCACTTCTTCCCCAACTCCTTTTACAGAGGCCTACTGGTAGTTTGATCTTCAACTCCAGCAGCAGGTATATATCAGCATGTAGCTTAAAGTACTATGTAGCATATACACCCAAGCTTCTAAAACTGGGGAACTGCTGGCATTCCTGGCTTCTAGGAAAAGTACTGCTGCTGCTGCCCAAAACAATCACATTTCTGTGGTAGTTGCTGGTGCCAGACCTGGAGGACTGCTCAGTCTTTTTCCTTTTGCCTTCCGCAGGCCAAAGAGAACTAGGAAGAGAACAATCCGTGAGGCCTGGACCTCTGGGCTTCTTTGGGTCCAAACAGTGAGAAAACAAGCAATACATTACAAAATAAATATTGGTATGTCAACAGACCAGAAAGTGGCTATAAGTGGCTATAAGTTCTGTTTTTAAATTTCAGCACATCCAGCTCTTCCATGAGCACCAGTATTTATGAATATGTATCTACATGGCAAAGCACAGCATAAATCAAAGTGCAGCAAGTCACGAAGCCCCAATAGTAGACCCAAGTTCAGAGAATTATTAGACTCCTAATTCAGTTTGCTCAAGAAGCAGTTCTTATAACTAGTTTTGGAGAAAGTTTTTTTAAAAAAAAAAAAAGGTGAAGATCTTTCATTGTCACTTTTTAATGTTTCCATAAAGGGTTTTGTTTTATTTTTGGTTCTGATAATAATCCTGGAATAAAAATACTGTTGGTAAAGGAAAGTATCACTATGGAAAAAAAAATAAAGATGCTACTTTGATGGTTAAAAAATTTAAAAAAAAATAAAAAATAAAGAGAGCCCTGATGGCACAGTGGTTAAATGCCAGTACTGCAGCGACAACATTGTGAGTTCGTTCCTGCAAAGTTCCAGATTGACTCAGCCTTCCATCCTTCCATAGATCAGGAAAATGAGTACCCAGCTTTGCACTGATAAGCAGTATAGAAATGTAACTGCTGTTGCTATATAGCTTTCTTACAGTAACAATTTACAAAAATGGGAAATGAGCTAGAAGATAATAAATGGGAGCATGTGTCACCTCTTCTCACTTGGTCTGTTGCTAGAACAAGTCTACATGAGTTCTGGCATTACTTGAAGTGAAATTATAATTATGGCATACAAAAAAAAAAGTCTGGAGCACAGAAGAGAAAAATGAGAAAAATAGGAAGAAATAATCAGGGTGGTTTTCATTCAATCAACACTATGAAATAAGTCATTTAGAAATGCAGTAGTGCTTAAAATGTAATCTTTATTTTCACTAGGATTTGTGAACTATTTTTTTTAATGAGCAAGTTAAGTACACCATTCTGATAATTATTTTGTTTATTTTTTAAAACATTTCTCAGCTTAAATCAAACCTGTAAGTAACTTGTTCAAAGAAAGCAGTAACATTCTGTCTGTATGAAGAATTAGAGAGGGGGTGGCCAGTCATGCATCTTGCCCTGGGGCCACTACCAGACTTTAGTTGCGCCCACTCCTCCACTTTGTTGTCAACAGGGCTTGTTGTTGCCTGCCTTTTGGCAACCCTAAGATGTCCCTAATCATGGAGTTTTCTTGGCAAGATTTATTCAGGGGAGGTTTGTCTTTGCCTTCCTCTGAGGCTCAGAGAGTGTGATTTCCCCAGGGTCACCCTGTGGGCTGGCTGAACAGGGATTCCTACCCTGGTCTCCAGTGCCGTGTGCCAACACTCAGACTACTACACCACACTGGCTGTTGCCAACAGGGCTAGTGCATGTATATTCTCTGAGGCTTCTCTCAGTGCTCTATAAACAGACAAACCACACAGCATGATTCTGCTTCTTTCTCTCAACTGACATTGTAAAAAGGGGAGAAAAGTGTCACACATTCATCCACATGCTGTAGCTGTCTTGATTTAGAAGGGACACTCCCAATTAATCCTCTGTTGTCCCATTATTTCAGCTGCTTTTAAAATGTTCGCTCCCCTCACTTCCCCCCTTTGTCCTCAGCTTACTTTACGGCAAAAGGAATGCAAAATGCAAAAGTAGTTCACACTCAGTTTTCTCAGCAGGAGGGAGAGGACAGAAAGGGACAAAATCTTGCCTTTCTCTGTAGACTCAGGTAAACCCAAATTACTGCAGCCTAGCTTGTGTGTTCTTCCTCATTAATAACTTTTGCCATCTTGCTCGTTTGTTCTGTGAAATGTTGGAGGGGTATGATTCCTCTCTTTTCCCTCCCTCTAGCTATGATGGTTGAATACAGAACAATCCCTTCTGCACTGACTACCACTGGACCCGAAAGAAAGGGTGAGAACACAAGAGTTTATCAAAAATGAGATAAGCAGAAAGGGCCAAGCAACTGTTATTTTGTTTAATTTACACTATTATACATTACTGAACTATCAAGGTTCTCTGGGCAGTTTGTACTAAAAAGATTTTTTTAAAAAAGCCCAGGATCATATGATGAAACACCATAAAACCAAAGTAAAACAAAGCAAGTAACATGGCTGCAAAGGATCTAAAAACTGATAAAAGCAATTAGGTTTTAAAAGCATTAAACAGTCTTTACTTGGCAGTAAACAAGGAAAGGAAACTAATTTTTACATAGCTCCCTTAAAGTATATTTTTCAATGCATTTAGGAATATGCTCTAAATAAACATTTCTGTATCCCTTTGTTTTTATTATCAGTGAAACAGGGAGGGCTTTGAGATCAAGGAGAGGAAATTTTCTTGTTTTGATTTTCAAAAGTTGGCAAGTGTGATCATAATTATTTCCAATCAATCAAGTTAGCAAACAGTATACAAACACTTCCTCCAGCAGTCTGCTTAATATTCTGACACTCAAAGGTTTAGTGTGACCTTCAACATTTTCTTCCGCCATTTGGAAATCTCTCTGTAGCCCTACTGCAAACTGCTCATGTAAGTTCTGAACTGAGGAGGGAAACATAGATATACACTCATTACAGAGCTTGGAAAAGGTACATTTGCGGGCAATGGTGCCAGAAATTCCCTAGGTAGCAAGGCCAGGGTTTTGCCAAGCTCTGACACAAGTTCTGTGACCAACATTTCCATCCTCCTCCTTTCCCCCAATTGTGCTGAATGGAGGGGTCTTAAGGGGATTTTACTGAAGCTGACTTGAATGTCTTAAGCTCATGAGCTACCAGGAATTCTGTTACTTTAGGATTCCCAATTGCCCCAAGGCTTGTCCTAGTACTAGAAGAAATCCTGATAGGCAGACAGGACCCCTACTCAACAGAGGGTAGGGTGAGGACTTAGCAAGTGTGAGACTGCATGTTCGGTCTCCTCATTTTTAGCCTTCAGATGAACAGAATGAATGCCTGCATAAGGCTGAGGTACAGCCCGGTTGCCAGCCACTGGACATTCATTGCAAGGGCAGCTGTAAATGAGGATAGGCCAGATAATCAGATGTGACTTTTGTCAACGATGACAGCTGGACATAAGACAAACCTGTGCTTCAATACGCTTAGGTAGAACTTCCTAGCAGACAACAAAATCAACCTATAATTGAGCCACATGTTGCTCAGGCTGTTGAGCCAGACGACATTCAGTGGTTCTGGAGGGTCTAGTCTGATCTTACAGTAAATGTGTCCTAGCATTGCCATGCTGAATACCACAATACAGCTATTTGCACAGCACTGCAGAGGACACTAGGCTGGCAATCCTCTCTGCCTTGGTGAAGAATGAAGCAATATCTGCCCCTATGGAGAGCTTCCTTGGATCCTCTAGGTGTCCTGCCATCTGAGGTAAAATAGGATACAATTAAGAAGGAAGCTTTCTCAATGGTGATGTCTTATCTTATTTTTGGAATGCCCCCTCCATGGGGGGCTTGCCTGATGCTTGCCATGCTTTCCATTCAGGAAATGAAGATACATTTCTTTCCTTCAAATTTTTTATCTCTTTGAAGCAGATTTTTTTTTTATTTTTATATTTTGGGTTGGTTGGTTGGTTAGTTGGTTGGGATTTTTTTTTTTTAAGAAAAAGGACTAACCATGTTGGTATGATTTTATTTTATATTGTGCTATTGAGCATTAATCATCAGTTCATTTCATTTTGTTGCATTTTTATCATGTAAACAGGACTCAAAAGAGCCTACAGGTCAGCTTATTTCAATGTAATGTACCAATAGGTACATTATATATTTACACAGATTGGCACTTGCAGGCACTTTTTGACAAATATTTTTGAATCTTCTTTAACCATAGAATTTGCACTTCTGAGGATATCCCCAATAAAACCTGAATCAAAATAAAACCTTTGAAATATATTCGTTTTCCTTTATCTTTATTTCAGGGAAGAAACAGAGAAACTGATTGTCATATTTTTATAATACCAAGTCCCCAGAAAAGCCAACATCCAATGATATTTCTCCATCTCCGCGAAGCCTTATCTTTATTTCTCAGAGATTTTCTATAACGGCAGATACTTTCAGGCTTGGCCTGAGCTTCTCTAACATCATAAAAATCCTGAAAGTTTAAATTTCCATAAGGATGACAGAAAGATCCATTTTACGGAAAAAAGGAAGCTATTTTTTCTACACCATTTCTACCATTCATGCAGTAGAGGTGTCTGATTAAAACTCCAGTTCAAACATCATTTTAGATTCTACTATATTGTTTTATTGTACTGTTCGCTCACCTGAATTCATTTAACCTACACAGTATAGGTTACTAGTACATTACTTGGATTATAAATGATCTGGGAAGTATTTTAATTAAAGATCACTTGATACTTTGTAAAAGAGAATTCTACACCCAGAAATCTGCATGGATGTTTTCCAATCTAAAAATAAGGGTCTATAGAATATTTTGGAATTGATTTTATTCCCAGAATGCTTTAATTTGCAAAGAAAGAGGTGGTTCCTTCCTTCCTTCCTTCCTTCCTTCCTTCCTTTCGGCATTCTCTGTGTCATTGAAAGCCTCAAATGGTTCTAAAGTACTTTCAGATAATATAAAGCCTCAAATGGCTAACTAAATCAGTATCTGTGCATTTTCTTTTTTTGAAAATCAAACAGCAAAACTCTAGAAATTAGTCATGTACATAGGAAATAATGTGTATTACTCTCATTACTCTCAGTTGTTGTTGTTGTTGTTGTTTGTAGAATATAAATACAGGCATACCATACTTTAAAAAACCTCTGACAAAGAAGTTCCTTTTTACAAAGTCTTTTTACACTTATTCAGATGCTACCTTTCTCTCCTTATCCTCTGTCTAGCTGGAAGTATTTTAGTAGTATTGATATAGAAAAGGAGTTTAATGAAGGAGGTCTGGGGAAACACAGACTTTCAGTTTTAGGTTAAAGTGTCCCGTCTGCAATAAACAACATAATAAAGCTTGAGCTGGAAAAGAATGGGATTCTATTCTGTCCGAGCATACTATTGTTGTGTGTCTGTCTGCAAAAGATTAGGTAAGCAGTACCTGTCCGTAGAATGCCTTACTGAGCTTTTGTGAACAGCAAAATAGAGAAAAAGGGGGAAAGTGAATAAGTCTATCTCATCAACTCCTTTCAGTGTGTTAAAAAGCAGAGATCTATAAGTACAGCCACCAAATGGGAAACCATATGAAAAATGGAGAGTGCTGAAAGAAAAATTCATCCTTGGATACATTTTGGAAGAAACCTTCAAGTGGTCTCCATAAGGTTCAAAATGTTTTTGTTCAGTTCTGCAAGGCTTGCCTGATTTGGTTGTTTCATTTTACATCTGCAGTTCTTAGTTTTGAATAAAAACTTTGTTGAAAACATGTTTAGCCGCTCATCTTTTTTTGTGAACTGTTCTTTCCATGTTACTTCTGCCTCTGGTACCAATTTTTTTGTTAAAGAAGTCATGTCTGAAGGCACATCTGCTTCGTTAACCAAGGTAAACCTGTACAAATACTAGATTTCATTTTATTCCACAGGGTACATTACAAAATAGTAGGTTTACTCTCTGTCCTTTAGTGTAGCATCTCCACTCCCATTCCAGTACTGAAGGTCAAACTCATCTGTTGGGGAAAATGCTGCAGTGATTATGCCAGCTGACCTGATTAGAATTCTTTTTGAGAGTCTCTGGTGTTCTAGAGTCTAGCAAGAATGCCTAATGTATTGCAATGTTTATGCTAGTCAACTAGAATATATTTTTACATTCCAACCACATGATGGAGCTACAAGGCAAACTAAATTTATTATGCAGAGTATTGTTTAATTAGCTGCAACTCCTCAGTCAAAGGCTGGAAGGGAATGTAGCAACATAAATTAGTGGACTTAAATAATCAAATGCAATAACTGGTTATTGAATAATGTTTACGCCCAGTGAATGATGTTGCCACTGTTTTTAAATTTTTGGCACTCAGCTCTACCAACAATGCTATACACTGTGGGTTAAACCTAGGCCATTTCTGCCTTACACTGCTCAAGTGCTATTATTCCACTTTCAACATTCCATGGGATCCTGGGGTTTGTAGTTTACTGAGGCCCAAGAGCTCTCTAAATGCCCCTCCCTAAACTGCAAACCCCAGGATTCCTTAGGCTGTTGAAAGTGGAATAATAGCACTAGAACACCATAATGCAGAAATGACCCTAGGGGTTGCCCCTTTTGGTAAGGTTATTGTCGTCGTTGTCATTGTGTGCTTTCAAGTCATTTTCAACTATGTCAACCCTATAGCAAACATATCATGGGATTTTCTGGGGCTGAAAGTGTATAATCCACCCAAGGTTACCCACTGGGTTTCCACGGCCAAGTGGAAGACCAAACCCTGGTCTCCAGGGTCATAGTCCACTGCTCAAACTGCTATACCATGCTGGCTCTCTCCCAGTGAGGACACATCCTCAAACAGGGTTCCACTTAGAATGGAAAAAAGAGAGGGAGGTTTTTTAAGAAGGCATAGAGAGCTGGAAAGTACAAAAGCAGAGCTACAGTTGAGCATTTAAAAAAAGATGACCACAGATGATTTGTATAACTTCAAAGTGAATGATGAAGAAATTGAACTAAACTGATTTTGTATAGCTTGTCCTAGGCCCTTTCCGCACGAGGTGTGTGAAGCAGTTTGTGCTATTTCTTACCGTGTCTTATCGGATCCAAATAATATGAGCTTTCCCTCATTTGCTTCTGCACAGCTCCTCGGTATGTTTCGTTTTGATTCGGAGGAGTGCATGTTCATGCATCTGCGCTACTTCAGTGGTGGTCACTCCACTACTCCGCTCACCCCACTCCAGTGGCTGTGACTGGCTTATTTGTTTTCCCCTTTAGGTTGGTACGTTTGTATGTACCAATCTACCTATGTAGGTATATATTTGCCGGTGTATAAGTAGCACTTTTCCCTCCAAAATGCTTTCTGAAAAAAGGGTGTGAATATGGTAACTCCCCCACTCAGGCAGATCACCTGGTAGAGCAAAGTTGGGAGAGCAATCTCATGCTCCCCATTCATCTTCGTCCCGCTGCTGACAGGATCCTATCCCAAAGAGGAATGAGGAGAAGGAGCTTCTTACACACTTACACACACACACACACACACACACACACACACTTCTTTCTGCCTGGGCAGGGAGGTCCCCACACCCAAGCAGATAGGACAGGAACCAGGACCAGAGTATTAAAATATTTTTTTCTAAATAATGTAGTCTGAAAATAGGGTGCTCTTATATGGCAGTGTGTCTAATGCTGGCAAATATGGTAAAACATTTGCAAAATAGAAAACAGTTCTCTCGTTTTAATATGCCTGTGCTGTGTTTTGTCCAATTACTACATTTTCTAAAGTTTGCTGAACAAAACAAAAAATGGCACCTGCCTATCCTTTGGTGGGCGGGGACAGCTGGAGAAAGTGAGCAGGCCCATAGCCCACCCTCCACTACTCACCAATTCGCACCAGTGCGAATGTACCTATCTGCACCACTGTGAAAGTCCAAATCTGCTTGATCTTGAACATTGTTTTGAATTTTTTCTGGTTTTCAAATAGTGCACTTTCCCACCACATGGAGGCACATTAACTCGGGATTATGTGTGGAATGACAGTAAATAAAGCAAACCAAATTCACTCTCACATGCAGAATAGTTCCGTGCCAAAACACATTGACATGCACTACTAACCCCATGAGGAAAGGGCCACACTCATCTGAAATGTGGTGCTGAAGGAGAGTTCTGTTGAGACCATGGACTGCCAAAAAGGCAAATAAATGGGTCTGAGAGCAAAATAAGGCTGAACTCTCCCTAGAAGCCAAAATCACTCAAATGGTACTTTTGTACTTTGGCCATATAATGAGATAACATGACTCACTGGAAAAAAAATAATGCTTGGTAAAGTGGTCAGCAGTAGGAAAAGTGGAAGGCCTCATTACAAGTGAGTTGACTCAATAAAGGAAGCCATGATCCTGAGTTTGCAAGACTTGTACAGGGCTGTTGATCAAAGGTTGTCTTGCCGGTCTCTCACACATAGGGATGCCATAAATCAAAGCTGCTGTGATGGCAATTACCATCAGGGATCTGGATTGGGATCCTCTGATTCTGTCAGTGAAAATGCTCTGTCAGATCATATGTGTTTCAAAACAGATGAAACCACCTCCTTGTGGGAGGCAAATGCTGGATCCAGCCCTGTGGTTGTTTTATCTATTTTTACTTTCAAGAATATAAAAATCCTGCTGGGTCAGACCTAGTCCAGTGCTCTGATCCCCATGGTGGCTAGGTGGATGTATAAGGAAAGCCCACAAACAAAACTCTTTTGCTGTGGTTCCCTAGCAACTGGAATTCAGGCAGAGACAAGTGTCTGAATAAGCTGTTTGCAAGACCTTCTTACAACCTGCTTGAGTTTATATGCTGCAATCTGTGCCTTCTGTATTCACCATGTTTCTCTTACTGCTACACATCCCCAATACCTGCAAATCTACACTGAGCTACTACATTGCAAGAAGCCATCTTGTGTTTGTTTTTGTCTTTTTTTCAAAGCCAAGTTTGAATACAGAAAAAAATAAACTGAGAAGACAGTTTGGAAAGCCAGGATATTTTTAAACTGAAGATGGGGGGAGGAGCCAGATTATAGCAACCTATGAATTTCATAGAGTTTTCCTAGCCAAGGAATACTCACAAGTGGTTTTCTCAGTTCCATCTTCTGAAATATAGCCTACAGCACCTGGTATTCATTGGTGGTCTCCCACCCACATACTAACCAGTGCTGACCTTGCCTAACTTCCAGGATCAGACAGAATCTGATGCATTTATTTTATACTTGCTCAGAATATCCCTTTATTAAGTCAATTATACTGTAAAGCATGTACTGGGAAATCTATTATGACATCATATAAATTTGAAACCTTTTCAGATTTTAAAATTTTGCCTGTAATGTGTAAACACCCTTGTATGAGAGTATACCTGTCATAATCCCACCTATACTCTCTCCATCTGGATTGGACTTGTGTAGAGGTATCGTGTATTACTTATTATCCATTCCCTTCAGAATAGTTTACTACTGAAGTTTCAGCCTCAAGAAATCAACAGCATCTCCAAATAAGACAAAGTAAATCTTCTCCCTGCTTTGGACATACTCAATTTTATGAGATTAAAACAGGCTCAGTACAATTGATATCCATATGTAGGGTTATCTGACCTAATACTAACAAATCTAGACTACTGGTATTGGACAGGCACTAAAATATTTATAATATGTGCTCACACACAAAAGGTTTCAGTCTTCCAACTTTATCCTTGCATAGTAATGAAAACTACTGCCGATAGGTTTTAAAAATTAAAAAATTAAAAAATGGTAAGCCTGAGGAAGAAGAAAGACCAACAATTTGTTCATTGCAAACACATGTTTCAAGCAACCCAAGAAGTGACCAAATACATGGACATCACTTGAGGGCCAATATAGAAATCAAATAGACTTCATAATCTGAAGTATAACATGGAGAAGCTCCATTCTTTCTGCAAAAACAAGACCAGGAGCAGATTGTGGAAAAGACCATGAACTACTAATAACAAAAGTTAGAGTAAAGCTAAAGAGGAACATTAAACCAAATGTCATGCCAAAATACAACCCAAAGAACATCACTATTAATTTTTTTAATAAACATTTTTATTAATGTATTTTGAGTCTATAAAACAACATATAGGGGATTACAAGGACAGACAGAAAACAAACATATAAACTCTACCATCTAACCTAATACTGCCTTACCTATCCTAAACTACCCAAATTCAATTAAACTAAACTACAACCAAGCTAAAAAGGGGCCAAAAGTACATGTAAATGACTTCTAGTTTACCAATTTTGGGTCCTAAAATAATCTACAAGATATACTTCTTCCAGTGTATCTATCATTATCACACTACTGCCTACTATTTAATAATTATAAGCTTACCCCTGAAAACCAGTAACAGACTTTTTTCCCCCAACAGTCTCCTAGATATACAATCAAATTGTCTCAAACATTTTAAAATGTAAACAAACATCACTCCTTAATTAAAACAGTTAATTTATCTTTTTCTGCCAAGTTCAGCATCTTCAACAGCCACTCTCCATGTGAAGGAATATCCATATTTTTCTATTTCTGTGCCTACGGCACTGTGATCATGTAGTGTAAGATTCTTCCCAATTCTTTTTCTGTCTGTTCATCAGTCAGCCCCAATTTTTTTAAAAAGGTCAGGTGTGAGTTGAATCTTTACTTTTAACAGGCCTTCTATTGGTCTGTGCACGATCATCCAGAACTTCTTGGCTTTCTTACAGGTCCACCACATGTAGTAAAAAGTCCCTTCTTTATTATTGCATTTCTAACAAAGATTTGAGGAATCTTTATGCATTTTAGACAACTTTTCTGGCTTTAAATATTACCTATATATCATTTTGTAAAAATTTTCTCTAAAGACATAACTCAAAATATATTTCAGATCTTTTACCCACATCCTTTTCTATTGTTCCATCTGGATATGATGACCCACATTTTGTGCCCAATTTAATCATACAAGCTTTCACTTATTCATCTTCTGTTTCAATTTTCAACAATAAATTATACATTTTTGCAATTAAATGTTTCTCATCAGTACATAATTGTTCTTCAAATTCAGATTTAGACATTTCAAAACCATATAAATTCTTATCCATTTTAAACCATTCAGTCAACTGTAAGAAAATCAACACACATCCTAACCTATATTCCTTGCTTGCATTCCTCGAACCTTTGAGCTTTGCCTGGACTATGGATTTTGGCTTTGGACCCTCTCTTTCTGGACTCACAGTAAAATTGGAGTCGGTTTCTCTAAACCTGTTAAGAATTCAGACTGACCAAGACAAACTTTGCCTGCTAGCTCCTGCTATCAGTCTGATTATACAACTGAAAGCCTTGGTGGGTTGCTAGCACAGGACAGATGACACCATACCTGTAATAGTTGAAGCTCCTGGCGAAGCTGCTGATGAAGCTGCTGATGACAAGCAACAGCTGTTGGTCTCTGTTGCTCAGGCTGGAGATGAGTCCTGCAGCTCAAGAGCTCCCCGTTCTGCTGTGGACCAAGCAGGCTCAGATGTTCCTCTGCCTGCTCCTTTAGAAAAACAGGGATCCAGCAGTGATTCCAAAGATACCTTTGAGCCTGCTCCAATCAGCCCAAGGTGGAGACTTAAGACTGCTGAGCAAAAGGAGGTTTCCTTGATTAAGTTTAAGATGCGGTGACTGGCCACACCTGTGCCTTGGGCTATATTACCTGACTGCTTGGAAGCTTTCCTTTGCTTGTGGCAAACCTTCTATCCTTGCCTGTTCCTTGCTTCCAGCACCTAGCTCCTGATACCTTGGATTGAACTCTCGGCTACTGACCTCTGGATTTTGGACTCTGACTTCGGCTTTGCTTGTCATTTTGGCTTTGGTAAATGGACTTTCTATGGTTAATTCCCTGCTTTGACACATTCCAACTTGACTCTGCTATCTCTCTCACTTCCTTCTCTGGGCTGGCTCATCACCTGGGTCCCTGACCTTGACAATACCACTAGCAGAAAACAGCAAAGACTTGGAATAAAAGTCAAGCAAGAAAGTGCAAAGACACAGTGGAACTTTAAGAATACAAAGATAATGACCACGGATGATTTACATAACCTTAAAGTAGATAATGAAAACATTAAAATAGTTCAGGATTTTCCATTCCTTTGCTCAATCACTAATCAGAATGGAGACTCCAGTCAAATCAGAAGAAGACTAGGCCTTGGAAGGGCAGCTATCAAGGAACTAGATAAGATCCTGAAGTGTAAAGATATATCGTTGAGTACTAGTGTTAGTATTGTCCCTGCCATCTCTATTTCCAATTTCTCTGTATGAGTGTGAAAGCTGGAGGGTGAAGAAAGGAAGAAAATTAACTCATTCCAAATGTGGTGCTGGATAAGAGTTCTACAGACACTCTGGACTGCTAAAAAGATAAATGAATGGGTTCTAGAGCAAATCAAACCTGAACTCTCCCTAGAAGCCAGCTGAGTCTGTCATATTTTGGCCATATCATGAGAAGATATGATTCACTAGAAAAGACAAAAATGCTTGGTAACACAGAAGGCCATAGTAAAAGAGGAAGACTCAATCAAGGAAGCCAAGTCCCTGAATCTGCAAGATCTAAGCAGGGCAGTTGATGATAGAGTGACTTGGAGGTCTCTTAGGGTTGCATAAGTCAAGATCAACTTGATAGCAGTTAAAAACAACAACAAAGTGTTTATGGAAGTTCAGCCTTATACACAGTTGCACTAGTTTGAGACCACTTTAATTGCCTTGCCTCCATTCTAGAAAATGTTTTAATTTGCTGCTAGACAGGACACTTACAACTTTCTAAGCATTTTCTAATTTTCTTAACATGTTCTAATCCACTTGTCTAAATTACTGTATTAAACTTTTCTCACAGAGAACTCTAAGTAATTCACCAAACTATAAATCTCAAGATAGGATAGAGCCGTGACAATTGATATTGTATCAGAATCCTATAAATGTGAAATGCAAGTACAGTCTTAGAAGCCAGGTGTTTTGGAAAATATCAGTGCCACTACAACCATTAAGATACTGAGCAGATTGCTTCATTAGCGATGCTCCATTAGTCAGGAACATACAAGTACTAATGGAGTCCCTAAAGATTCTGCACTGTCTTTCTTATAACGTTTCACAGTCAATGTTGTTCCTGAACATTAAACAGTCTTCAGAAACTGAAAGTAACCAAACTGTCTCTTCCAGTTTCTAATAAACTGTGGGTCAGTGGGGTTGAAATTACATTTAAATAGCAATCTGAAGCTCCCAGAAGTTTGTGGAAGCACGAATTACCATTTGAGGGTGTTTGGGGGCAGGGAATTCAGGGTGATTGATGGGAAGTCCCAGCAGCTGTCGAAATGGGATTTACAGGTTGCAGTCCTGAACAAGGAAATTACCAAAGAGGATGAGCAACAGAAGCTGCTGAATTAAATAATATTCACAAATTTCAATCCATTAGCAGAGATATGAATAAAGACAATGGTTTCATGGCACACTGCATATTAATACAAGAGTCCTTGCTACTGCACATGTAACAGAAGGAATACTCTCAAAGAGAATTTCGAACCTTGGGAAACTCACTTTTGGTAAGCAGATTTTCAAAAATTTATTAATAATATCCAAAAAGAGTAAAACTACAAGTGCATAAAAGAAAGAATAAAACAACATAAATAAAACATGAAATATATGAATTTAGAAATTCAAAAACAGAAAAAGTCAAAAGAAAAAGAGAGGGAAAAGAGATAAAGAATCAACTTCCATTCTCCCTTTAAATCTTCCCTTTATAGCCATCTAATTAATTCAAGCCTCTCAAAGATAATTTTCAACATTTCTCTTCTTCCCCTCCCTGAGTTCATTCTTTCAAGAAAAAAGAGAGAAAATGGATTTTCTTCTGCCAATGTTAAGATATCTAGCATAGTATCTCAACTTTATTTTTAATTATATACCATGACATATCACATTTATATGACAAATTACATTATGTGATAAATATTACTATTAAATTGTGCTTGCTGAGTTGATTACATAATATTTTCACTAGTTATAACTGTAGATCTATTATATATTATATGACATTCCTAAATCTATTTCTATACTATTTTACATTGTAGAATTCTTTACAGTATTTATTAAGTCAATCTAGTTTTCACTGTCTTGTGTTTATTTTATATTGAATTTACCTCCCCTCTTCCTTTGTAACCTTCATGGAATCTCCCCATCTTCACATATTCATTATTTCAAGTTTCTTCCCACTTGGTATTTTGGAACAATTGTCCTGGAACAGCACCTTTCTTTCCCAGTCACATAGGGATATGGGGGCAAGGGGGGCAATTCACCCCGGGCAGCAATGTTTTGGGGGCGTCCCAGCCTGTAGCCATGCCACCACATGCTCTGACCACGCCCTCACGTGTCCTGGCCATGCACCCATGCACCCATGCACCCTGGCCATGCCCCCATGCACAGTGGCCATTCCCCCTCCCACTCACCCCTCCTCTTATCTTTCTCTCACCTCCTTCAATCACACAGGCTAAATCAATTTGATTCTGCTCAACAACTAAAATAATTTGACTACAAATCAGGTATAGATTAGCCTTCCCCATATTTCCTCTCTTGGACTGCAAACCAAAGCTTCTTGTTCATACATTTCCCCCAATTTAGTAGCTTCCTCCCTTAGTTCAGCTTGATTTATCTCTCCATGTGATTTTCGTCTACCTTTACTTCCATATTGCTAACTTCTGTGTTCCCCTCTTGTCTTACATCACTCCACAGTTCCTTAGTCTCATTGATCTCACTCCTCTGGGCCTCTATCATATTCCTCTTCAAGTTTAGGAATTCCACACATAACTCCTCCGTCATCCATTGTAAAAAGTCCTGAGAGCATTACTCAGGAAAGTTCCATTTTTCATTCAATCTAGCAGTTTCAGAGTTAGCAACTTCTCTTGTATCTAGCCAAAAGCTGCCAGCAAGCGAGTCTTATCAACATCAAATAGATAATGTCTATACTTTCTAATGCTGTAATTTCTCTCATGCTAAATCCAATTCTGTTTTGCCAATAACACTATTCAGTCTATTCACAAAATATATGCAACTTAAAACCTTAACTATTGATGGAAAAAAAACCACGGGTTAAGTGGAAAACTTTAATAAGAAAGAAAGAGGAGGTTGTGGGATACCAGATTTGAAGCCATATTATATGGCTAATGGAATGATCTGGCTAAGAGACTGGATCGAGCTGAAGAACGAAAGAATATTGAACTTGGAAGGTGCCGACCTTCGTTTCGGTTGGCACGGATATTTATGGTACCAGAAGGCGAAAGTAGACAAGGATTTCCTGAATCATTATATAAGAAAACCCCTGTTTGAGATCTGGAAGATATGGAAGAGAAAACTATATATGAAAATACCATTATGGGTATCACCCCAAGAGGCATTCTTAGGAAGATGGAAAGATTCAGCAGACAAGTGGCTCACATATAGAGATTTAATCATAAATGACCCAAAAAATGGTCAACGAATTAAGGCAAGAGAAGAACTGTTAGAAGAGGGATGGAAATGTCAATGGTACCTATATATGCAAGTAAATGAAAGAACAAAAATAGATCTAAAACTAGAGGGAATAGAAACAATCACTCAATTAAATGAATGGGGAAAACTGATATTCGAAAAAAGGGAACATTTGACATCTTTACTGTTTAAGTTCATACTAGATCAAGAATTAGAAAATGAGACAGTAAAAGAAACAATGATCATGTGGGCTTAAAATATGGGACATGAAATAAAATTAGAACAATGGAAAAGAAGCTGGAATATGACACATAAATTCACATTAGCGCAGAATTTAAAAGAAAATTACATCAAGATGCTGCACAGATGGCACCTAGATCCGGTGAAACTAAGCAAGATGTACAAAATAAAAGATAAAAGTTGTTGGAAATGTACACAAGAGGATGGGACTTTTTACCATATGTGGTGGCAGTGCTCAAAGGCAACAAGATATTGGAAAAAAATACACAAAATAATGACTGATGTTCTTCAAATAGAGTTCCCTTTAACACCTGAAATCTGTTTACTGAACATGACACATCAAATTGATAAGAAATATAAAAAAAATGAAGAAGCAATTTTATATATGATTATGGCAGCAAGGACTGTATACGCAAAATATTGGAAAAGAGCAGAAACACCTACAATAGAAGAATGGTTAGACAAAGTCCAGGAATTCGCAATTTTAGATGATTTAACAGATAGAATGAAGAGTGAGGAGACTAATAAGAGAACGAATGGTATGGGATTAATCAAGAAATATATCCAAGAAAACTGGATAAAGTTATGTCAAGAGGATAATAAATAAACAACATTTATGATGATAAGATAATAGGTTTTTTTAATGAATGTAACTAAGTTAATTGATATTACAATTTGAAGAGACAAGTCAGCAAAGATATATCTAAGTTAAGGAGATTACATAGAAATTAACGGTAAAGAATGATTCAAACTAGGGAAGGGAGGAAGTTTTAAGAAATGGATTATAGAAAGGAGATAACAAATAGAGGATGGATAAATAGAAGATAGAAGACTGTATATCACAAGTTGGAAAACAAATAAGGTACAAGTAGATATACATAGATAACATGATACATAAGCATGTGTTTTTCTTTTTAATGGAATTGTAAAAATAATGAATATGTTATGATGATGTTTAGTGTGATACAAACTGACTATTTTTAATTAAAAAATTAGAAAAAAAAACCCTTAACTATTGTCTTTTGAGGATGTCAGCCCCCAATTTTCTAATTTATTAGCACCAGTCCTGTGAGGTAAACACACTGACTCAACTCTTACACCCTTTCCACACTCCACCTTCTTGCGTGGTCCTCCAGTGGTGATCCCGGCAGCAACTCTGCTGGGAAGGGATTGTGCTGGGAGCACTTCCCACCACACCAGACCAGCTCCCTGAAGAAGAGAGTGCAATGGTCATGGGAGGGGAGGCTACTGCTGAAAGGTCCTCTAGGTTGCAGAAAGAAAGGAGATGTAGAGACTCCATTGCTCCATTCTTCACTTTTATGGCTTCAAAGGTTTAATTAAAACTTTTCTTCTTTTAAAAAGCAGGTTTCTGGCATGGGTCCATCACATCCTCAGATCCAAAGAGCTATGTTTCATGGCCAGGCAAAATATCACTCCCTCAGTCCTCCCCATTTATAAGTAAGTGGAAGTAATGGGAATTCCTGACCCTAATAGGTAATCTGCCTCTCCCCCTTTAACCCAGGGGGAGTTTCGCAGCCAGAGAGCCCTCTGTCCAGCACTTTTACCAGGAAAGCTGTCCTCAGTGCAAAGCTGGAGCTGGAACTGGAGGATCTTGCCTGGTTGGCCTTCCAGAAGTCAGATCTTGGTAAGCAGATTTATTGCTTTTACATATCAATACTAACTGACCACTGTAAGGATCTGAAAGATGTGTACCACCTTACACAACCCTTTGAAAATTTAGGGCATGGGACATGATTTGCATCTTTCTGGATCCTATTACATTCTATCCCACTCCCACAACTCTATAAATAGGGGTTGTAGTACAATGGTCAAACAACTACAGTAGCCCCTCCACATTTGTGGGTTTGACCTTTGCAAATTTGATTATTTGCAAGGCATGTGCTTGGCTCCCCCCCCCCATTTTCCTTCTCCCATCCTTGCGTTGCTTGCAAGGTTTCTGTTTAAAATGGACATTTTTTTTCCCTTTTGGGTGAGCAAAGCCCCTTCCCACTGCTGAAGGCATGGCCTCTCTCCCATGCGGTTGCACATGCTGATGCGTATTGATCTGCTGATTGATCAGGTGCTATTTTCTCGAGATGGCCACCAGAAGTAATTAGAACTCCAGGACTCCTGTCCTCTCTGAGGAGACAGTACCAGTAAGTCTTTTAGGTTGTCTTTTTTATCCCCACTCCCAACACCAGGGCCAGAGGCAAAGGAATGGGAGGGGGGAGGTTCCAGAGAGGAATAGGAGGAGAATCATGGGGGGAGGGAGTTATTCACATTTTTTCCACTTTCACAAGGGTTCTGTGCCCTGAACCCTCATGAATGTGAAGGGGACACTACATACCACACTGGCTCCCGCTTACCAATTATTTCTGCGTAATCAGTAACATGGTCTTAAAAAGGAGAGAGGGATGAGACAAGAAGAGAAAAAAATGGCTGCAGGTTAGAGTAATGCAGGAAGACAGAGGGTATGGGGGAACCCATAAACGGAAAGTTACTACAAATATATGCTGTGCCTTTTCTCCTAGAGAACAACATGCAAACAAACAATTAGTGAGTATAGGCACACAAAGGTTGTTAATAAACAATCATGACATCTCATTATAGACCTTTCACAGGTTTTGGAAAACATGCTAAGAAAGTTCTTTACACCCAATTTTCCCAGGTCATTTCAGTTATAAGCCTATAAAAGTTGTCAGATATTTAATTTTTGTAGCAATATACAAAACTGATTTCAAAAGCACTAGTCTTAGAACTTAATGAAACGCAGACTTTGCTCCTTTTAGGCTATGTAAGAAAAATGATATTACAGCATGTTTTGAGGGGGGAAACTGTATCATTCTATACAATCAAACTCATCTCTTTAAAAGCATCATTTATGTGAATACTAAACATCAACAATTTGCAGATTGGAACAGTCTGTATAATCTGAATATCACCATAAAAGCAATTTCCTTTTTATGATGTTTATTCATAATAGCTGAATGCTTTAGAAATGCAGCATGAGGGAGGGGGAATTAAAGAAAAACCCCAAATGTATTATTCCAGTGTTCTGCTTTAATTTAAAATATTAGGCCACAATCCAAAAAAGAATTTTCAAAAACTGTGCACGAAGGAAAAGGCTTTATTTGTATTATTTCAAGTTTTCAGTATCCTGGTTCCCATTATGTAGTACCACATGCAACAAGGCACAAAGTACCAGTGTACTTATTAGGGGTTAGCCTCAATTTCAAAAAAAAAAAAAAAAAGATAAAATGGGTTCTTTAGACAAAAGCCAGCCAATGAAATGCCCCACTACATAGAGGCCTAGTAACGTAGTGCCTAGCCACATTTCAAGCTCCACCTATGCTTTTCTTCCCCATTTTATAAGTTGTATTAACATTTTCCAAAACAAATGCTACAAACACTACAAACACATAAATGAGTACATATAAAAAAAGGGAGGGAAAGGGGCAGCGTCTGAGCACACAAAAAGGTCTGTCAATTAACATATGAGTTATAAAGTAGCAGAGAAAAAGAAAAAAGAGAAGAAAAAAAACAGAAAGGAATTGACCCCCCTATCCTTTGGATGGAATATGGCTTATCCCCCACAATCCAAGCCTTTCAACAACAACAAAAAAGCCTGACCTTTTCTTCTTCCCCCATACTTTTTAACAAAGAAAACATATAAACTTTCTATTTTTTCTTAATGTGCCTAACCCCATATTCGTATTCCTTCTTTCAACTTCTGTTACAGTCTGTTAGAGCAGTGGTTGTCAAATTTTTTACCCCTGTGGCCCCCTTTACATCTACATGTGGATCTTGTGCTCCCTGCTCAACATTGCACCTCCATGTCCTCTCCTGCAAATCTCTCTCTCTCTCTCTCTTTCAGACCCCTTGTGTCACACACACCCTCGGACTTAACGCTAAACTCTTGCAGTCTTTGCCTCCTCTGTTCACTTCCCTCCTCCTGCCTGAGCAACTGCCTCATGGTCACTAAGGGGCTGGCCCCTCCCTAAACTGCAAACCCCAGGATTCCATAGGATGTGGAAAGTGGAATAATAGCACTATAACAGTCTAGTGTGGAAATGGCCTTTGTGTTCTACCCCACAGTTTGAGAACCACTGTATTACAGCATACTTGCATAATAAAAACAAATTACATCACAAATAACTTTAACACTGCTAAATAATAATGCAACTAATTTTTCTAAATAGCGCGAAATAACAAATAGTTAATAATCCCACGTGTCCATATCCTATATACACCTATATCATTACAGAATCCATATTACCATCCTTAATCTGTCCCATATTAACTGATTTTATCCAAATCTTCATCTTAACTTTCATTCCTCACTTTACAGAAAAGCATCCTTTTCCTGATTTCTTCTCACATAACTTTTTAAAAATGTTATCCTGAGACAGAACCATTATTTTAAATACATTTCACAGGGTAAATCAACCCTCACATACAGCTCTAAAAAATCACAGTCTTGAAACAACATCCTTTTTGTTTTTGTTCTGGTTTTGTTCCGTTTATATAGAGATCCCAAATAAATTCAAATCTCCCTTCTGCACTCCTTGAGGTGTCATCTCCTTTCATCAACCAAACACTCCTGGTCATAAACCACCCCTAAAACAGAAAATCTCCTCTTGAGTTCTGCTTCTGTTTATTCTTGTCTGATTGCCTGCTTTCCATCGTGTTCCACTTCCATGTTTCACTTTCATATCTTTTATCTTCTTCTGAATCTCTCCCTCTCTTATCTTCAGTTCCTTGAATTCTTGCATTATAATCTCAACGTATTTCCTCCATCATGGATCGTAGAAGACTCTCTAACTGAAGGTTCTGTTTTTCACTCAATCGAGCAGTTGTGGAGTTAACATTTTACTTTCCTGAAATCTGGTTAGAGCTGCCAAAACAAACAGCACCTGCTGATAACAGTCAGTTCTTTTTCATGCTTTAATTTTCTTTGCTTTTCTTATTAGTGTCCAATGTCTTTTTGCAAGTAAAACACAAGTCAATCTGTTAAAAAAACATACACCTATATTTTTTGTTCTTAATTCTTCTCTTTTTAAAACATCAACCCCAATTTTTAAATTCAACTATCCAGGTCTTATGGGGCAAAGAGCCTAAGTTAGCTCTTGATTTAGGGAAGAGTACAGCTGCAAGAGGCTGCTCTGATCCTTCTTAATCAGAAGGTATCTCCACTTTTATGACTTCCAAAGTTAATTGTTTTCTAAGAATGAAGGTTGTTGGCATAAGGCTGTCAGATCTTACAATCTAAACACTTGCATGGCAAGGGCAAGATGTTATTCCTTTGATTCTTCCCATTCACACTGCACTTACTGAAATGTAGATGCATATAGTGGGAATTCCAGACCCAAATTGGCAATCTTCCACTCCCCCTTTATCTGTGGAGGTAAAAAGTCCAGCCAGAGATCCCTCTGGCTGGACCATGAGAGCTCTCTTCACTGCAGAGCTGCAGCAAAAAATATCTTCCAGACAAGCCTGACAGAAGCTGAGTCAAGCTTCAACTATGCTTGAATTACTTGCTTATTATTCTTGTCTATCACACAATTAGACTAGAACACTACCAAACTTCATAACCTGTGTTTCATCTTCCTAGGTTGCTGAAAGGTAAAAGTGGCCTCCCAAGAAGCTCCTTTGCCTATATGTTGCATGGGCCAAATCTCAAATGTCTAAAATTTCTTCCTTAACAAGTTCAGGTCCATATGACAATACTTGATTAGAAGATGTTCCTCAGCTCTTTCTCTTTATTCTATGAAGTCTTTTTTAAAAAAAAAATGGGTATTGTTCTGTATGACAAATCATCATTTACTGAACACCATGGACGATCTTTACTCCTTGAAAGAATCCTCTTTAATAGCAATAGCGTTTATTTCTATACCGCCTATCAACTAGTGTTATCTAAGCGGTTTACAATGTATTTTAGCTAATTGTCCCCAACAAGCTGGGTACTCATTTTACCGACCTGTGAAAGGATGGAAGGCTGAGTCAACCTTGGAGCCTGGCAGGATCAAACTCACAACCTTGTGGTTGCAGTACTGGCATTTAACCACTGTGCCACCAGGGCTCATTAAGAACATTTAGCCTAGGTTACTTAAAGAATAAAGTCTTTGGGGGATGATTTTAAAATTCTGCCAGTTTTTCCATCATCCCAGGGACACTCTAGATACTCAGGGACCACATACATTTTCTGTTAATAATTTTGACCTTGAAGCAAAGATCAGGGTCCTGCACTGGTTTGAATAACATAGGATTTTTATTTACAAGTTTAAAAATAGACACCTCCCCTTGCAAAAAAGACAGGGGGGGCTTTCTCATACAATTAAGGCAAGACATTCCCCCCAGTCCTCATTTGAAATGAATAAGCTTTTTGTTTGTTGTTGTTATCTGCTGTCTTATGGCAACCCTGTGAATGTGAGATATTCAAGAGCATTTTGAATTGTCTCATTATATGATTTTCAAGGTAAAAGGCATTCAGGAGTGTTTTACAATTGGCTTTTTCTGTGCAGTACTAAACTCTTTAGAATTAGCTAAAGTGCCACTACCTTTGTCTCTGAGAAATCCTTCACTATTGTCATCTCATGTTGCCGCTCCTGCCCAGCTGTTTGGAACATTTAGTCTGGTTCCTCAGCAAGAGTCTATCTGACATAGAAGACCTTACTGTAGCAAAACATCAGCATGGCATCTTGCCTCACAGGAACATGCAGACCCACCACCACACAAAGGCAATGCCAAGTTAGGTTAAGTCACTGGATATTGATGAGGATGAGGATGATGAGGATGATGATAGCCTCTGAAGCCGCTGCATTAACTTGAAAAGGGGACACCATTGTCCCCTCATTATCCCTCACAGCTATTCATTACGGGTAAGAACTGTTACTCGAACAGAGTACTTCCAAGTTGGCAGCAACTTCAGAGGTTCAACAGAGCAATCTCCACAGTGTGTTCTAACTTTTATACTCTCTTATCACCCAAATCTATCTGTCAGTGACAAGAAGACATAGCTGTATGTCAATTTCTATTACTTATTTCTTTCTCTTCCCATTTTCAGGTCCTGTCAGGTCCTACTGCTCTTTTACCACCATGTTTTCAAAATCTGCCATTTGCTCTTCA
The DNA here is from genome assembly GCA_948472985.1 of Iguana delicatissima. Taxonomy (NCBI): domain Eukaryota; kingdom Metazoa; phylum Chordata; class Lepidosauria; order Squamata; family Iguanidae; genus Iguana; species Iguana delicatissima. Next base: position 821,870 of record CAOKZL010000193.1, on the reverse strand, counting down.
GTACTACTGGATAAATATACTGTAGTCTCACCAGTCCTCTGGTTCCATGGCTTTTCTGGTATTGTCCATTTTAAGCTTTGTACATTTATTCTCTAATATACCATTGCATTTCTCTTTCTGTTGAGCTATTCTGGGTAGCTATTGGTAGGACATTAATATTAAGCACAAAAAATCTTTCATCTTGATCTCCCATTCTCCTTTATGTAAACATACAGTAACTCATATCAGCCATTTCCTAACGCCATATTTGCATATCAACTTTATATCAAATCAACTTTGAAATCAGGAACAAGCATATAAATAGAATAAATACAATATTTTAATAAACTGTAAACATCTAATGTTCATTGAAAGTTATTTCCTATTCTATTTCTGGTTTTTTTTCCTCTGCTCATTATATTTGTCTATATTTGGCTAGCTGGTTTGCTCAGCTGACCCTTTTTTGGAACATTCTCTGTCTGTCTTGGTCCATTTTCTTATAGAAATGCTTTGGTCACCCTAACTAATCCCAGGAGAACAAAGAGAGTGTGCCTTTCCCCTGCTCCTGAACCTCTAGGCAGCTTCCAGGATAACCGTTGTTCTTTCTGGACAGACTTCTATACATTAGGAATTGGGCTCCATATTTTTAATGATTCTGCCCTCAGTTGGATAGTTGTTTCCAGAAGACTGAGCTATATCATTATGCTGTATGCCAAGCCATTTCCACACTGGCTGACTGGCCGCTCCCTAAACTGCAAACCCCAGGATTCCATAGGATGTTGAAAGTGGAATAATAGTGCTGTAACAGTCTAGTGCAGAAATAGCTCCAGTTTCAAATGTTATTGGCTTATACAGTCCTTCTTAATTTAAAATAGGCAGCGTAAGCTTCAGATGAGAGATTGTTGTGGAAAAAGCAGAATTTATAGGAGTTTGTGCTCCTCTGAAGGTAGGCAGCTTTTGCACTTAACTCCAATAGAAACCCTAGAGATGGATGAAGTACAGCTCCATTTTTAATTCTGAAAAAAGGTGGCTCAATTATGAGAAATGTTGGAAACACAACTTTTAAAACTGATAGCTCCCTGGAGTTTTGCTGATGCTATGAAGTGCCAGGTACTTTGACAGTGTTACATAAATAATATGAAAGCCTGTTTTAGAAGCTGTAGGAAGGATATGAATATGGCTGTATTTCTAATGATTAAATCAAGGTAAGCATTGCACAGAACCAACTACTGCCAATGTAGCAATAACACAACATATTAAGACCTAATGAAATTATTCTAAGTTCATTTTTTCCTGAATATTTGCCAATTCCTCATATTAAAAAATCTTGTTTGTTTTATACCTCATCTTTTACTCAAAAATTAGCACTTCTGATAGCTATTAACAGCCATCATGATGTAGTGGTTTGAGCGTTAGACCATGACCCTCAAGACCAGGGTTTGATTCTCCACTCAGCCATGGAAATCCATGGAAATTCACTGGGTTACTCTGAGAGCATCATATACTCTCAGCCCCAGAAAACTGCATGATTGGTTCACCTTAGAGTCACCATAGGTCAGGAACAACTTCAAAGCACACAGCAAGAAGGATAGCTCTTAAGGATGTTAAAATCCTTCTGGAAAAAGCCCCTTCCACAGCCTACTTTTAACTGTCTGAAGTTCTTCCTTGAATAAACACTTCTAAAGCTCCGTATCCAGTTCCACACAATTGAACACAATCAATCATCAGTTGAGAAATGGGATGTTTGAATTCAACCCCCATCCTCACAGCTAAGGAGCTGTATCTGAAATGCCCTTACTAGTTATCAATTTGAGAGCCAGCATGGCATAGTGGTTTGAGCACCCTGAAGAGCAGGGTTCGATTCCCCCCACCCCACTTAGCCATGGAAATGCACTGGATGACCTTGGATGCATCACACAGTCTCAGCCTGAGAAGGCCCTCTGATGCATTCCTCTCAGGGTCACTATCCGTCAGAAATGTCCTGAAGGCATGCAACAACAACAACTATTACAACAACACCACAATGAAGTTATCACTTTGCCACTACCTGCATATTTCTAAATTGGAGAGCTTGCCCTTTTTGGACATACACACGGACAGATTCATTGTATCCATCTCCCAGCCCAACCCACCCCCACCACCCCAGAACAGAGATGCAAGGAATGAATACCGCTCCTGGATCAGATCACATGAAATAAAGTTTTATCAGTATAATCTCTATTGCAGATTTTGAAAAAATAATTCCTAGCCAGGTACTATAAAAGCAAAGCAAATATAATGTGAAACTACTGAGTCTTATTAATTCTTAAAAATCTGTCAATACCCAGTTGTTGTTAATCATTTGTTATTATCTGTCCACAGTCTATCATTTAAAAAATAAGCCAAAAGAAAAAATTCAGGAATATAGGAAAGATGGGGACATGCTCCTCAATGGAGGTATTTCTAATTATCCTTAAATGAATCTAAAAACTTATTACGTGAAACTACTTAATACTGACAAAAGTAAAGTATCATTTATTCTTCAGAATAACGTTTAAAAAAATCTTCAATTTAACAGATATTATGTGATTCAATCATAATTTGTTATTTCATATTTAATATTAAATTTGCTATGTAAAGTTGAACACTGACCCCTAGTAGTAAAAGTGGAAAATGCATTATATATGATCTCTTTAAGATTTGAAAATTGCTAGTACACACGTATACTTAATGAAATTTCAGTTCATAGAGGAAGCAATAAACTAATGAAGATTTTGGCATTTTACCTGAAGTATCATTTGTAGTGGGAATTTGTTTTTGTATAGAATTACCACCAGTTTCCTTACAACTTTAGTAAGAAACAATGAAAGAAATAAAATGGAAGAGGTAGCAGTAATCTAAAACAAATTTTCATTTGAACAAAGATATTTTGCCAGTCATATTGTATGAGCAGTATCATTCAGAATGCTCAACAAATCCAGAGCTTTGCTATTACTATGAAATAAATTTAATTACCATACCAAGAAATGTATTTAATGTGGTAACATTTGCCCTATGCGTCACCCATCAAAATTAATAAGTCTGATGCCAGCCGAAATCTCATACAGAAGTATTCTGTCAAAAGAATGGTATGGGCTATATGTTGGACACACACTCTTACACATCAAACCTTATCACAACAGCCAATTGCAGTACATGGCCAACAAATATTGACATTCATATTTAAACGGATTGGCAGACGATACTTTCAGCAAGACATAAAATCAATTCATTCCTACCGTGATCAAGAGAGGAATTACCCTTTCTTAATACCTTGGTCAATTGGCATTTATAATACAACTAATAAGGGTAAGATTCTATTGCCCTTGTAAGTTTAAGGCAATTAGTACCACTGTGAGAAGAAAACAAGATAATAGTCTAAATCTATTGTGCTTGGTCCTGCAGCACCAGTGTGACAGAAACTTCTTCCCTTTCCTCTTTCTCCTAATTTCCCCAACAGCTCGAGCATGGGAGGGCTCAGCCTTCCAGAGCCAGGTAGAAAAGGATTGCCCAAGGGGAAGGGAACAAAGAATGAGGTCAATGCCCCTACAAATAAAAAATTTCCTTCAGTTTCAAATTTCTAGTACTGGGGTAACTTAAAACTTCAGTTAAACATTTAGAAATACAGTTGAGGGCCCTTTTTGCAAATTTCTGGATCCTGAAAGCATCCCACAGGGATCCCAGTAGAGTCACTTTTGGGAGGGGAGCATGACAGGAGCACTCCCTTCCACAACTGCGTGCAGGAATGGAGGAGGCGCGATGGCCATGCCTCTTCCTTCTGCAGTGCAGCCAGGCACTGTTCCAGGCTGCACTGGGACAAGAAGTGTGGCCATTGCACTTCCTGACTCTCTGCAGCTTAGGTAAGTGGGAGGGTGGTGGGAGGGCTGCACCATCACTGGTCATTGACAGGTAAAACCCATCAATGATTTGTGGTGTGATTGTGCTGCCTGGGGTGGGAAAAACGACAGGACATGGATGATGTCATGCATAAGTGTTGTCCAGGTCCCATCCTTCTCCCATGCCCAATGCGGGATGACGACATCCTGAGGAAAGGGCCTAGGTATCCAGAGAAAAGAGGGAAGAAAAATGAACAAGGGTATGCAAACATAAAAGAAGTGTGAATGATTTTCAATGTCTCAATCTGAAATGTAAAAATTTGAGAATTCAAAGAACATTCATTAGGAGTCAATGCCCTAGTTCCTCCTCCCATAGCTACACCCATACTTTCTCCCTTTTCAATTGGCTTCTGCTGTTCATACAATGGAAGTACATGACTGTTCTGTGAAAACATTGAGTTAGATCCAGACGCAACCATGTTTATTCACCCTCCACTGATTTCAATGGGACAAGTTTGTATTGAATAATGTGTCTCCCATTGTGATGCATCTAACCTCTGCGCACATTATGCCCACTGATTTCAGTGGATATGTTAGTAGTGGATGAGTGAAGTCCTATTGCAAAGATCTAATCTCTGCATGACTAGGTCTAGTCCCATCCCATTTTCCTCATGATTCTTAGTTCTCCTGTTTATGATCTTAGCAACATTAGCACACTGCCCAGACCTTTGACTCTGGCATACCATATTGCGTGGCTGCTTGGACATAGGATTACAGAAAGTCATTCAGAGAACCACACACAGCTTAAGGGGAGCATGTGAGTTTTTCAAGTCCTGTGGATGAGTTCATTTCATACTTCCATTTCTAAAGAAAATAAATACTGTTTTTGTCAATAAAACAATTTTTCTATTGGAATATGCACAATGGGGAACATACACACCTCTATGAACCAAGCACTGTGGGGAACTGATTGCAGGAAATGTGGCTAAGACCTGAAACAGGCATTTTACCACCTCAATCTAAACTTTTATTTTTCACATTGATATTAACATTTTTAAATTTTTTTAAAAAATCAAAGAATAGACAGTTCCTACAAAGGTGGAAGGTACAAGCCAGTGACTGTTGTTGCCTTCAAGTTATTTCAGACTTATGGGGACCCTAAGGCGAACCTATCATGGGGTTTTCTGGGGTTCACAGTGTGTGATGAGCCCAAGGTCATCTAGTGAGTTTCCATAGCTGTGCAGGAAATTGAACACTGGTCTCCAAAGTCATAATCCAGTCTCAAACCATTACACCACCCTGCTCTCAGACCAGTGATAGATACCAAAAATTATCTTAAAGCAGTGTGTAGCTCAAGAAGGCTGCTGCTATTACTGCTGTTAGCAAAACCACACAATTAAAATGACAACACAATAACGTGTATTTTATAGTCATAGGGAAAGTATAACATGGTTTCTGGAATACAGCTTCAGAGTTATATGTTACAAGCTTCTGTAAACATGAAAAAAAATTGAAGAAAATATGTTCAGACATTTTGAATAACTAATATTCCATCTAATTTCCAAATTTCACATTGTTTCCAACTACTATTTCAAAGGTGCATTTGAATATCAGATAGGATTCCTCTTCATGGTTCTTTGTAGGAAACATAAGAGATACATGCAAAAGTACAACATGACAAGACATATAAGTGACTACCACAAGCGTATATATTATATTACCTCTGTTATGATATGACCATTATAGCAGCACGAGTTTTACTGTTTTGCATTTTAAGGACTAGTTCAAAATCTTCAAAACTACATAGCGAATTACAATTTAGAAAGATATTTCAAGGGATTATAATGTGGCCTACTACAAAAGCATGAATTTTAAATCTGTGCACCTTAAAAGCTATTATGAAAAGCTCTATTATAACTTTGGGCTAGGATAATCTAGGAAACATAATAACAGAGTCCTTATTTTCTTCTGATTATTTCCAGTTTGAGCCTGACACTCTAACCATTGTACTATACTGCGAATGCAGAATTATAGCATTAGCATAAACATATTTTCACTATACATAGTTGTTTATTTACAACCAATTTTTCCTATTTCACACTAATATCAATATATCAATTTGGCTGGCAATTTTTAAAAAATACATGTTGATACTGGTTAATATCTTATGAAAAGATAGTTGAAGGGTATTGACCTCATGCTATCCCATTATTTAAACGACATAAACATACACACAACCAACCAAACATGGGTTCCCATTAACTTGAAAAAAATACTGAAGAACCTTAGTGATTTAGAAGCCATGAGAGCAAAGTTTTGATGAAGGATCCCAATTCTTTGGGAGACACTGAGAAGAGTGTTGCGTTTTTCAACAGCACATGTATCTAGAGGGATTCTTCCAGGCATGCAAGCAAAGCTGTACAGTGCTATGTGCTTGTACTTTGTGTATGTAGTATATATCGTATAGAACACTTCTGCATTTTCCTTTGTTGCTTAACCACATTTAATGACATTTAAAAGCCTATAAAGTGCAGAGAAAAATTGAGGAATTTGACAGCAGTAATGGAGAAGAATGTGATGCTCACAGGAAGCATAAGGAACCCTAGGAAATCTTTGCTTAAAAAATAGTAACAACAATGACAAAATAAGAATGAGAGAGAAAAACAGATGCACACACATAGTACAGTCGATTTAAGAACGTAGTGGATTATTTTCTGGTATCAGAACCTATCTTGTAACCACACATTTTAAGAAGCAGATAAAATAAAAGCAGTTAGAGGTAGAGAAGGATGGCATAAGATGGAGAAAATGGGAGGGGAATAACCATGAAAAAGAGAGTTTTCAAATTATAAATACTGCATAGTTAAGACTACAGTCCCACACAGTTGTTTCGCAGGTCTGAGTACATAACCATAGGATTTTGTTTGAAATCATGAATTCTTGAGGATTGTATAACCTTGCCATTTTACTTTAAACATGATTCAGTTTTTTAACATTTCAAAAACAGAAAATAAGCACATTCATTTGAAACTTATTTTTATACTTTGTATACTTCCAACACATCAATCAGACTGGAAACAATTATTTCATATTATTATTGGTGGCAACTCATAGTCTAAGTAGAATAACACCCTCACCACCTGCCTTGCTTGGACGATGCCCTACAGCTCATATTATCTAACAGCAACAAAAATTATAAAGACTGTACAGTTAAGACTACAATCCTACACAATCCTTTAACAGGTTTGTGTATATTTTCACAATTCAGCTAAAAGACATTTGAGTATTATTTAACTGTATATCTGGATCTGGACTAGTTAATCCACAGCGATGATGATAATATAAATGGGTTCTCACGTGCACCTTGTCACAGGGTTGAAATACATGAGTCATTTGCCATACATTTATAAAAAGCTAATGTCAAAGCCAGCGTGGTATAGAGGTTTGAGCACTGGACTACAACTCTGGAGACCAGGGTATGAATCCCAACTCACTATAGAAACCCACTGAGTGACCATGGGCAAGTCAATTTTTCTGTCAGCCTCAGAGGGAGGCAAAGAGAAACCTCTCTCTGAAGAAATCCTGCCAAGAAAACCCAATGATAGAACCTAAGCCAGAAACTACTTGAAGGCAGATAACAACATAAGCCAGAAATTACTTGAAGGCAGATAACAACATTTGAGACATAATGTACTTGGCTTTGGCTGAACAATGTTATATTGAAATGGGTGCCTTTTATAATGAAAAAAATGCAATACATATGTAAAACTATTGTTGAGCTTCACTACGAATTATTTGCTTTATACAGCAGCCCTATAAAATAGCTGGTATTTTCCACCATATTGGAAACCTTGTGGTAGGCTCACCTTAGAATCACTGTACACTGGAAGGTAGGTACGCTTGGCTTGAATGCACACTGGAAGAAAGAAAGGGGGGAGGAGGTGGTGTCATCTAGCCATTCTGTTTCTCGGTAAATTACCTGCTTTTCCTCTTCCTTCTTGCCACCATTGTGGTGCCTAGTATCACCCTCTGCTGTGGCCACAACATTTAAAATAAATAGTAACTCTTACTTGGTTTCTTAAAAAGCTGCAAATGAGCAAAAACAACAATACACGGGATATTTGTGCATGTTCATAGGTATCTCCCCTACATTATTGGTGCTTCAAAAAGACTGCTGTGGAGAGAAGGCTTAAACAATGACAGATCATATACAGAGAATAGCTTCTTCTGAATCACAGGCTACAAGATCAATATGTCTCTCCAATAACCCTTTCTCTGCTTACAAATCCAGATGGAAAGCATCTAGATCCAAACCTTGGGGGAATGGTCTTCTGTATCATTCTACAGTTGCATTAGCTGATTTAATTTCATACAATATAATCTTTCAAGAAGGAGCCCCTCCAATTAGCTGGTGTTTTCTATCTAGCTTTAATATAGAGAGATCTGTCAGCTGATTTCTCAAGCTTTTCAAATACAGATGTCATGCAAGATTGTAATTACAGCCTGCCTCACCCCTTGGGCAGTCACTCCAGTTGTTTCCTTGTTTTGTATTCTGCTACTACTGGTGTATCTTGAAGTATAAAACCTTTTTTTTTTTCAAGAAATAGACACAAATTATTTCCTGAACAAATGTCCTAAAATTACGTAATAATTGCCTAATGGTTTCAGGTTTTGTATTTATAGAAGAACATCTTTTATGGCAGAGTTCTATTTTTAACACTATATTCAATGCCCCCCCACTCCATCTTATTATAATATGTTACCACCACGAACTGGCCTAGTTTTAGTGAAATAGAGTTATCATTTTGATATCATAATTCGGTCCAACTTGACTCTCAGCCACGTGTTTGGAAAACGCCTCGCCGGACAAGCGCTGAGCTAGGCATGGTCATTCAAAATTCCATAGATAGCCAGTTCCGTTTTAGGGAAGAACGCTGATACAAACACCCCAATCAAAAATGCAAAGTAAAACAAAACGGACTCTCGGCCTGAGAGAACACCCTAGCGAGCTATCCACTTAATGGCTGGGCTAGCCTATCTACATACCGGCTATACCATCGTCAATTCGGTTCACAATTCAATCATGTAAATTCTGACCTTTCGGAGGCTTTGTACCCAGTCCAAAATTCATTGTTCTCATTCAGAACCAGACTAGCCTGCGGTCATCTTTCACCCTATAAAAATGCCTTGTTCTTGAGAGCTGTCTGGAACTCCTGCTGGGCCCTGCTGAAATCACTTGAGCCAACGGAACTTTTGTTGGATCACTGAGCTGAAATCACTCAACCCGTCCGGAACTCTTGCCAGACCACCTTGCTGCTGCTTGGCCCTCCAGATTCCCCTTGGTCTCCACGCCGGGTTTCTTCATCTTCAATTTGGCTGCTCCAGAACTTCGGACAGGTGGCGTATGGTTTATTTTCCCCCAACCTCCTTCTCTCTTCTCCTTTCTTGGTTAGGAGTGTGCTTGTGTTTTTATTATTTTTCTTGCTTAATAAATATTGTTATTGTTTGAACTGCCTGCCTCCTCACTGACCTGAACCGTTATACATAGGATAAAAGATCTCACTGCGTTGCCCTGCCTCTCGTTAGCCATGAGTGTGCTCAAGCTAATTTCCCCAACTTTTGCTTATTTGGTCTAGTATTTGGGTGTCCCTAACGGGACCCCCAGTTTACAGGGTAACAAATATACTATGCCCATTTCTTCACTAGACCGTTATAGTGCTTCTATTCCACTTTCAACATCCTATGAAATCCTGGGGGTTGCAGTTTAGGGAGGGGCCCTATGGCCCTTCCCGAAACTGCAAACCGCAGGATTCCATAGGATGTTGAAAGTGGAATAATAGTGCTATAATGGTCTAGTGCAGAAATGGCCTATGTCTCTAATTTAACCCTTTTCAAAAATCATTTGTGGATACTAGAGTCCTAAAACTATGAAGGAAATGTCTTGTGCCCTGATTTCCTCAAATTTGTGAGATAGAGGAAGGATTCTGTGTGTGTGTTTATGTGTATGCATGCACACATTGTGCACACAAGAGACAGAGGAGAAGGAAGACAGTGGGAGTGAACGTTTCTTCAAAAATAACATCTCTGACTGATTCTACTAGTATCTTATGTGCATAACTATGAGGATTTAAGTTGTTTTTCCAATTTATACTATCAAATAATCTGCAATTAGGTTTTTTTTATTCTGACCTGTAAAAGTAACAATGATCAGTAACATGCAAGGAAGATTAACCTTTCAGTACTAAGAATGTTAGTATAGCACTTTCCTCTAAACCAGAAGTGTCCAGGCCTTTTCAGCCTTAAAGGTCACATCTACATATGCAGGAGACACCCATGAATAACCATGAATGCATCTCAGTTCTGTGCAGATATACTCAGAAATTTCAGACACACGAAGTACAGCTCATTTCTATATATAGCAACCCAGGTATCTTAGGTACACAAAGCACAGTTACAAGCAATGTGTAACAAACCACGCAGGACACAAGATCATAAAAACTACATTGCACAAGTATTCTATTGAAGGTGAATAATGTTACTTTATTGGTACAATGGTCACTATTTAACGTCTAAAATTTACTTTTAAAGGATACCGTTAGCTTTTTTGGAAACATTTTGATGGAATATTCATACTTTATGTCAATCTCGTAAAAATCTTAAGGATTGTTAAGTAGCTGAAAATTAATGAAATGAGTTCCTTCATAAGAGATACAAAAGATAACAACAAAATGCTTTTCGAATACAATCATAAGTTAATAGGTATGAATTACTTTAAAAATTAATTTTCCAAGCTCTTTGAATGTTTCTTCAGAATTCTCAGTACAACATTTAAAATGTTAAAACAATTGCAAATTAAGGAAGAAGTATAATATTTCATTTGTGTACCAATAATAAACTTTGTGAATGAACATTAAAATGTTCAGTATGTTTGTAATGGTGCATGAATGTTGCTGTATGATCAGTTTAAAGTAATGTTGGGAAACAATAGAGAACATGTGAGGTTAACAAAAGAATAAATATCAAAGGATATTTCTGTACCAAACACAAACTGGAGACTTTAACCCCATGCCATTAATTATTGACCTCTACTCTTTATTGTGATTTACTGCAAAAATCCACAGACAACTACTAGAATTTAATTCCCTAAATCATTAGAGCAGAAAATGCCAAAATTCAAAGAACAATAATTACTTAGAGAAGTGTGATAATACATGAACACTTAGGATTAATTGGAACACTTAGCATTGTCAACCCCCTATTGATATTTAATTTGCAAAAGCTTGAAAACAACTATTCCTAGCACTTCTTCTTTTTGATCAACAGGTAGCTTGGCTGCAACTTGGGATGGATGTAGATGATATGTTTCCAAAAAGTTAAAACAGGTTGTCATACTGCTCATTTGGTCAGGAATCTAGACATGCCATGGGGTATCCCTTTATCTTACTGACTTGCTGAGATTCCAAAGTGGTTTTGTCTTTTGTTTTCTTTTCTTTCTTTTACTCAGCACACCTTGAGCCCTTCTGGAAGCATGGTGTCATTGAGGAGATGAGATTCAAGAAAGAGGTGGCAAAATTCAAGAGATTAGGTGGGGGACAAGGAGAGGGCTGGAGTCAATGTCCAAAGGGGAGAAATACACAGGTGAGGAAAGGGTGAGGAGAGATCTGAGGACATGGTGGCATGGCATAAGGAAGGAGATGTATCAGTTCAAGGTAAAGCAAGAGGAAACAGGACAGGAGGCATGGCAATGTGATGAGGTAAGGCAAAGAGGAAGAGAGCTTGGAAAGCACAATAGCAGAGTATGAGGTGCAAGGGAGGAAGGTAAAGCAACACAAAATGAAACAAGAGACCAGAAAGAGTGGGAGCAGTAGTAGCAGGGTTGAACTTGCAAGGGCAGGAAACATGGTATCGCAAGACATGGCAAGAGGGGAAAAAAGGATAGGAAATAAAGGGTACAGAGATGTGAGATGAGCCTGGAGGAAAAGAAGGAAAGAGGATTGGAAAGGTAGTAGCTGCACCTTGAAGAAGATGGAAGGGGAAATGGTGAGCCAGCAGTACTGGAAGACCTGCAGAGACCTTTCTTACAAAGCAGTTCTACTACAGTAGTCTTTATTTACTGAATCAGGTCAGTATATGCATTCTCATTTTGTAAATACGGGCATAAGGTTAAGCATTGGTGAACTCAGGTATGTACACACTATCCAGCACAAGACCCAAGGGAAAGCTGCACAAAGTAAAATCCTATTATACAAAAGTTTAAAACCAATTAAACAATTATATTAAAAGCACAACGTTAAAACAATTCAAAACGCATTTAAAACATAATAAAAAGATAAAAGGGCAGGACACCATATTACAATACTCTTCTACCACATCAGTTAAGAACCAACATCCTGCCTAAATATACAAGTACTGTTGGTAGAAAGAGAGCAGAAGGGGGCAACTGCATCTCCCATGGAAAAAGGCTCCACAAGTTGAGAGCAGCCACCAAGAAGACCTTCTCCCACATCCTCATCAAATGTCTGTGTGATGGTTGTGGGAGGGAGAGAAAGCCCTCCTTTGAAGGCAATTTCTGATGGGAGATATGGTTAGGTAATGTTATGCTCCATAGCTAATTGTTGTATGGTTGGAGTCTGTTTAATCTTTAATGTGTATTATTTTGCTCATTTCAAAATGAAACTCTTCCTTAGCTTAACTGCTTGTACACTCTGCATATGGTACATGGTACAGTTCTCTGTGTCTGGACACTTTCCCTGCTTTGAAACTAGTATTTGCATAAACCCATCCTGAGGTCAGTGACTTTTATGTGAAAAAAAATGCTTGACTAGGGCTTTTGTGCACTAGGAACTAATTATTAAATTGCAAGAGGAGTAACTTAAATACATTTATTTAACTAAGACAGAGCTTTCCAAACTTTTCATGTTGGTGACACACTCTTTTAGACATGCATCATTTGGGACACAGGCTGTTGAAGCCTTATGCAGGTCATTTGAATGCCCAACAAATTGCCATCAATAGGGTTTTCAACCGCTGCCATAATGTTGTGGAGCGTGCCTTTGGAAGGCTGAAGTCCAAATGGGGCTGTCTCTCAGCTCCACTAACAGTGTCTGAGAAGAATTACCTGCCTGTGATCTCTGCCTGTGTTGTTGTCCATAATATTTGTGAATCTAAGGCCACATTCTACACCCTGACTTGTATCCACTACCACCTGTGAATATACCTCCTACTGGTGTTCCTTACCAGGCAACTGGTGGTAGGAGGCTTGGGGAGGGGGAGAGGGGGAAAGCAGCTATTGCAAGAGGCATTGTTGGCTAGACCAGTCATGTCTTGCTCTGCCAGTGCATGGACTGCCTTCCCTGTTCAGAAGTATTCCCTACTCATGCTATACTTTTCTTGGTTACCTGTTTGACCTTCTGGACATGTTCCATTTTAAACTGCCATATTCTATTGTAATGTTCCCAGTAAAGATGTTCTGGTTGTTGGTATGCATATTCTCTGTGTATTGCGATGTGGGCTGGAATGCTCTCTGCCCTTTGTGCATTGTAGAGACTGGAGTTCCAGAGGGAGTGGGAGGGGGGCCCTGCAGATGTTGCTGCTGCTGACAGTAATGCTGATGCTCAAACCCCACCATTGCTTGCCAAAGGCCCAGGGAGGAGGGGTTGGGATGCTTCCAGGGGACTGTTCTGACTACAAATGCCATCATTCCACTTGGACTATTGTGACTGCAAATCTCATATTCCCACTCCTCTGCAAGTGCCAGGAGGCCCAATGATGGTAACACACAACACAGACAGCACACATTACTCTGTATTCATCATCACGCCCCTACACCAACCATTCACCAATGGTTGTCTGGGATCTTCCTTTTGCCAAGGATGGAGAGTGTTCCACCATGGGAAAAGTACAGGACCCTGGAGCACTTTAGGTCCCAGAGTTGAAGAGGAAAAGGATCGTTTGGTGGTTGGTTGCAGTAACGCAGGGTTCTTTGGGTTGTCTTCAGCCACTTCTGCACTAGAATGTTATACTGCTTTTATTCCACTTCCAGGAATTTAAAAATGAGGTTGACAGTGGAAATCTTGCACTACTACAGTCTGTTGCAGAAGTGGCCTGGTTGCTGCAGAAATGCTCTTGCTCTTCTACCAACTCCTTGGTGCTGTTTAAGGCACTTACATTGTAAGTTGCAATTCCACTTCAACCAAAATGTCAGATGCAGGGAACTGCTGCATAAAGGGAGGAGACGACACTTCTGAACTGGGAAAAAAAAATAAAGCTTGTAGACTAAATGCCTGAACAGTGACAGTTTAATGACACTACAAAGGTAACGTGCATAAAGGCTCACTTCTCCTTCTTTTTTGCAACAGTTAGATGTACTGAAAACTGCAATTAAGCATGACTATCAAGGTACTCAAATAATCCAGACAACTCCCCCTGTGGAAGTAGTTAGGAGTTCCCATGCATACCTTTTACATGCAGGTATAACTTCTCTTTTCAATCAAACCATAGCACAACACATCTTCCACACAACACATTTTCCAAGTAATATACCCTTCTCCTTTGTAACACTACAACAAAATTGCCTCCTAAAAGATGGGGCCTACTATCTCCATCCCTATCCTGCCATCTCAGGGCCTATAATACCCAATTTGCTTTTTGGGACATATTGACTTTCCTGTTCTATGCCCTCCCTGTGACCCCCCTTTAGACACTGGCAAACTTGCATGGGGAAATTCAAAAGTGTGTCCCGTTGAAGTAGATGGAGAGGCATCATGGTTTGTGGATGCTCCTCAGGTCTAGTGTATCAGACTCTCCAAGGAGTCAAGCATAGAGGAGATTACCCTGTTGCTTATGCGGAGGAGCGACAGAACCTGTTGCCTCTCCTCCGCACAACCCATCAAATCATGATTCATGTCGTCCACTAACTCTGAAAATCTGGTTCCCATCATCCAGCTTGGCAAGAAGTCCATTGATCTCCTCCCTATGGAATTCATGGTTCATCTGATGTTCTCTGGATGAAGCACCTTCCTCTCTTATCTGCTCCATCATTGCTATGGTGATGTCCTCACCCCTTCTTACAGAACTGTCACGGGCCCACACATGCCTAAGTCTGGAACAGGGGCAAAGCAATGCTGGGCCCATGGTGCTGGGAGTGATGGGCTCCTCTTCTTGTGGTCCTGGAAAGAGCAGGTAGAGAAAGGTGGTTAACCTGAGATGTGCAGGCTCATGCCTGCCCATGACAAGGGATGCAAATGCAAAGGTCCTAATGCACTGACATTAAGGGGAACCTTGAACGGGAACACTTGGTGTCCTGAAAGGGGAAATAGAATACTGTGTGACAGGTTTCCCCATTCTAGTCTTTCCTATGCTTATATGCACCAATCACATACTAAAGGCCATTGGCTATATACAATAAAAATTACAACAACATACTCACCAATCCCAGGTAGCGTTAGAGTGCTGGCTACCTCCTCAGAAGCTCCTGCTTCAAAGTTCTCCACAAACTCGTCATTGCCTGGAATGGACAAATAGGAGCTGTTAAGCACACTTCATGCACTTCTACTCCTGTGTCAGTACCCAAAATGCGATGCATTTTTACCCTTCCTGCCCTGCTCCTCCTACCTGCTGTGCCTTTACTGGATTCAAAGAGGTCAGTGGAGTTCCCATCTTCCTTCCTCACTTCCAACTGTATCACTGCAGGGGAAAGATATGGCTCCCATGAGTCTAGCCAGGGAAGGTTGAGGGACATTTCCCCTCGCCCTATTTAGAGCACAGCGTTTATTCCCTGAGTATTCCACAGCACCACCCCTCCTCAATGCCCCCCTCCTGTGCTTGCATTGGTACCCAAGGAGGTGAGAGATCTTTCCTCCTGGTTCTGTGAGACAGTGTGCTGCTTCACAGCGGTGGATGCCTCCTCACTGACTTCACTGCTGCTCCTCTGTACTCCGATTTTAAGGCTACGGCACACATACTTCAGCTGCACGCTCGCATCCCTTTTCAGGATACAATGTAGGTTCCTGTAGAAGAGACAGGTTTTCTTAGGTCTCCCTGTGAGCCAGTTCCACTCAACTACTCATCTATATTCTAGATGCGATGCATCACCTTCGTCTTTAAATAACATTCCTCCACGGTCCGACAACAACTTCTTTTCCTCAACTCCCTTGCCATGTCAATAAAAATATTTCTATGGTTGGACTTCAGTCCTGCTTGCACACTCTCCTCCCCCCAAATGGCTAATAAATCCTTAATCTCTGCTTCTTCCCCTCCCTTTTGACCTGGCTGCTTCGATTTCCTCTTCCATCTTCCCGCCACTACAAAACACAATGTATGAACAAAAGAACAAAGAGCAGTGTAGTAAAGATGGCTGGTGTTATTACGTTAGACGTTCGATTCACCCAATAAGAATGTTATGCTATTACCACGTGGTTTTGTTTGTGATTGGTTGAGGTATTGTCAGGGAAATGTGGTCCCCCATCGTACTTTGGTGGGAAAGGTTCAAACTGTTGTTTTTTTGGTGTGGCATGCTTGTGAAGATTTGGTGCTTGGATTTGACTTCTGTTCCTGGGTGAATGCTTCTGTGTGTGTTATTGTGTGGTGGCATGGGTGCTTATCTCTACATGCTTGTGTTGCTACGTTGTTTTCTGTGTGGTCTACTCTTGTTGTTTGTTGTGCTGGCTTGGGTTTTTTTTCCCCCCTGTCAGTGTGAGTGGTTTCCTTGGTGTTTCTGCCTTTACTTTCCCTTCCCTGTGCTTGGTTGTCAGTGTGAGTGGTTTCCACCTTCCGTGTGTGGGTGTCTGTGTCTGGTGTTTGGAATGCCTAGGGAGGGAACTTTCAGGAGGTCAGGTTGCTGCTCAGATTTGTTGGTCAGAGTCCCGGGTTGAAGACGCTAATGAAGAGCATCCCAATGCCCAACCGGCACTATTAGGAAGAGATAGTGTCCGCCCTCACTGAAAGAGGCTTCAAACAAGGCCAGGTCAGGTTACTTCAAAGTTGAAGAACCTGCAATGTCATTTCTTTGATGTGATAGAGGCATATGAAGGACATCCTCCAAGGAGAATCTGCCCCCCCCTTTGTCACCATGCACAGACTGTGGAGGGACATAGGATGGCCTCACTGGTCAGAAAGACATAAGTGTGGAAAGTTCCTTGCTGTGCCAACTCTCTTGCCATTCTACTCTTTTTGTTTTTTTGTTTCTTGCTGTGTGCTTATGGCTGTGCACAGTGTACACAGACATGGTGTCAGCAGAGGTCCCTTTCACTTGTGTTGCCCTGTGCTTGTGGGGCTGGAACCTTGCCTTTACCAAGGTATCTGCACATCTCTCAGCAGGCAGGCAGATACACCAGAAACATCTCTGGAGAGCCAGGGTGGTCACAGAACAAAGAGAAGGGCAAGGTAAGGAATACGTGGGGTTTCATCCACTTTCAGGAAGTGCTGGGAAGGGAGCAAACAAACTCCCAATCCCCATCCTCCAAAGCCATAGTTGTGGTAGTGACCATGGCATGGGTATGAAAAGTTCACTTTCCATACAACTTTGTGTGTCGCAAAGGTGCTTCAGTTATCCTCTCCTTTTTTCAGAGAGAACACCTGAAGAAGGGGCTGTGGGTTAATTAACACCCCCCAGAGCAGGACCCAGTCGTGAAGTGGGTGAGTCAAAACCAGATCCCTATGTGGCATGTGAATGCATTATCTTTTTAAATGCTCTATTTTTAATATTAGTCTTTACTCTATGGCTAGGTAAACAGGCATGTAAACCTGGAAGGAGTTGGAAATTCAACACTCTTGCTTATCACATTTTCTTTCCCCCACAGCAATAGAGCACATGTCGCCCATAATTATCATCCTCCTCCTCAGACCTGGAAATGGAGGCTGCAGCAACAGCTGGAGACCATTCTCCCTCTCTTGCAGCCAGCCCCATGCTCAGTAAGTGCAAGAGCATGTCACCCAGCCGAGATGTGGCAATGATATTATTACTTCATTGCTGTCCCTTTGAGAGAGAAAAATCAAAACACCAAAAGTCTCTTCTATCCTTGTTTTTATTTAACAGTGGCTGATCATGTACACCTTCCAGAGGAGGGAGAGGAGGAGAAAGAGGTGGAAGGGCTCCCCTCCATTGCAGGGCCTTCTTTAGGGGGTGAGTTCTAAGGGGGTAGTCAAGTCAGCACATGGCAAGAGCGGGGAGTCCTCCTCTGCCAACTGCTTCCAAGGTTGGCCAGGTAAGATACATGTAGGTTGGCACCAAAACACAGGTAGATGCCGTCCAGTGACTAACCACACCTGCTTTCTTTCTGCAGCTATATGTGGGGCCAGGACAGAGGAGGAGCATGCACCTGTCAGCAATGAGTTTCTCCTCCAACGCATGTAGGACATGGAGGAGCGGATTGTGGGCCACTGTGAGTAAAATGTTGTTTATGAGCGCGTCTCCCCCTTTCTGCTGTTACCTGTAAAGGGTTTTGTGGCATCCTATGCACCTCACCAACTCCCTGTACCAATTTTTTTTCCTATAGGTGACAACCTCCATCGCTTTGTTGAGAACTCGTTGACGGGGTTATCCGCTGAAGTGATAAACCTCCAGATGGTGTTCTCAAACAGTTTGGAGAGGATGGAGACCATCTTAACACAGGGTACAGCCACAGAAATGGCCAACCTGCACATGGAAATGACCCACTGGATTGACAGGCTGCAACGTGCTTTCCTGCAGGGTGTGGCTGCTGTGGTGTTGGCAGTATGGGGTCCGCACGCCCCTAGATAGACACGTGGATTGGTTTTGGGGAAGGGAGGGGTTTAACTTTGCTTCTGTAAATTTAGGGGGAAGCATGGTATGTGGCTTCTCGATCCCTTCCTATGCTTCTGACAATGTCTTTCTTATGTTCTCTATTCCTGTTTATGTTCTGTTATGTGTGATTACAATTCTGATTCTATTCCTTTTATGTTGTCAAGCTAATATTACCAGATGAATGAATCCTCTTTTTTTATGTTTAAATACTGTACAATAAAAAAAATGGTTGTTTCTAACATGCCTTTTATCTTTTATTCTTAGGTTTGTTACTGTATCTCCCATCATCCCTTGCTGTGGGGGCAGCAGATGTGATGCAGAATGGTTTCTCTGCTCTAGAGGAAGCCCAGGAGGGGGGAGGAGAGTGGCATGGACCCATCAAAACTTTTTCTTTCTTTGGTAATGTGTCTCCCATAAGCCCTGGCCGTGGAAGCAAGGGCAACCCACAAATTGTTCATGGGAAAGACATTTTAGAGAGACTAAACAAACATATGCATGGGTGCTGAAAGAGTAATTGAAAGTCCCATTAGCCCCAACCACCATACCTGATGATGATAGATCTTGGTTCTCGCAGCTTACCACTGCTTCCTCTGCAGATGGCGTCCTCCCCCCCCCGATACCAAAAGCAGGGAATGTAGGAAGACAAATCACCTCGCATGACCTCAGTGGTGGTTTGCCCCTATTCCTGTTGTCTTCTCGGGAGCATTTGTGAGAGGAAAATATTTAAGAAAAATGTTATGTTACAATGCTTGAACATAATAATGACCATTTAAAAAACATAAAGCTACATACATGGGAAGATGGAACATCCCTGCTTGCTCCAGACCCAGGTAAAGCACTTACTACAACTCACCCCACTTCTCCCCCATGTTCACCGCATGGAGCATAAAATGGTGGCATCCTCCGCACTTGTGGTTAGGGACAAAGTTTAAATTTGAGAATGCCCACAACCCACCCAGTGCCACCTCTGTGATTTTCTAAAATCGCGATGATGGGCTATAATGTTACCGCATTAATCTGGTTGATGGGATAACAGTGGTATTGGTGCTGCAAAACAGATTTTTTTCTGGAGGTAGAAAGAAGCGTTCTTGCGATGCTTAAGGATGAAAAGTCTACAAGATGACAATGACGTCATGTGGATTCACAAGACCCTAACCAGCTGCAACCTGCTTTGATTCTGCTTTATGACACCACGCGGAAAGGGCCTCAGTGTAATTTAACCCTTAAAATGAGGCTTGGACTGGCAAGAAGCCTGTGCTACAACCAAGAGGGAAACATCAAGAAACACACTGGGTATGAACTACATACTGCACTTCTGTTCTTCCCCAAAGATTAACTATGAAAAGATAGCTCAGGGCTGAGAAAGATCCTATTTTAAAAGGCATAGATAAGTACTAAGTCAGATTGCAAACCTCTATATGTTGCTGCTGTGCATTGCCTGTCACTATAGTACTCAACATGTCATCCTTGGACCATGACTGTCAACCAGACACTTTCAGCCCAAAGGTAGCCTCAAAATGATCTCCTACATTGTCTTGTTCTTTCCTAAACACCACAGGGCAAAGAGGAATCTTTGATGCTTATGAGTACCATAAGCATTCTACTATAATTACAATTCAAATTGAAAAAGTATGTGCTGCCAATTAAGAAACATATAGGAAGAAGAGACAGCCATCTAGTTCAACCCATATAATGGACATCAAGAGCAAGAATAATCAGAACTGGTACTTCTATCAATACAGATAAATCAACTAAATTATTTCCTGTAAATTATCTTCACAGAGAGCGTCAGGCTAGGACCATTACTACAAACTTCAAGGCCTTCTGCTTTGATATTGTTATAATCTCAAAGAAATGTATGACTTTCCCTCACTTCCTAGAATCAAGTGGACATAGTGTCTGAAATCTCATAGGTTTAATTTTCCAGTTTCAGGAATTACAATGCTTGTGCTGTTTAGTCCTTTGAGATTTGAGCCATTACAGAAAAAGGAACAGTGGCACTGCAGACCTAAATTATTGATGAGGAAAGTAGAAAAAAATGTTATTTGCAGATGGAATAAGCTGAACTGTTGTACCCTTTCCCATACGATTATGTTCTTGCCCTCTGTGATGCCAGAGGGCAAAGGAATGAGGTTACATACAAGAGAATAGACATGATGGAATGGAGGACAGATATGAAAGAGAAAAATAATAGAGTTTGGTTTTTTCTTAACCTTTTCTCTTACATTTATTTTTACAAAATATTAGTCTCCTAAACAAAGAGATTTCCTTAAGGTGGTTTATTGTAGAGGAATAGTCATCACTTTTCAATATCATTTGTAATGGATGCTTTCAC
The DNA here is from genome assembly GCA_948472985.1 of Iguana delicatissima. Taxonomy (NCBI): domain Eukaryota; kingdom Metazoa; phylum Chordata; class Lepidosauria; order Squamata; family Iguanidae; genus Iguana; species Iguana delicatissima. The sequence goes on along the minus strand of CAOKZL010000193.1, from coordinate 800,938 downwards.
AATTCATCTGCATTTATAGCTTTGTTTCTGTAATCTCCTCTTACATAAGCTGCTCGCAGTTTTTGTCCAGAGGACAGCTCATCTGCTTACAAGCGTAGGGAAATCAAACTATTATCCTTTCCCCTAAATTATCTGCTTACAAGCCTAGGGAAATCAAACTATTAACCTCTCCCTTTTTTTTTTTAATTATACTGTCCTATTTTCTTTACAACTGGCTCTAAAACAGACTGTCACAGAAATATGATACCCATTGACTCAGCAGTTCAGTGAGTTCAGTTGGTCTTGCTGCTAAGTAAGTGTGCATAAACACAAAGTCTAGACTTAAAGAACAGTACTTGGACCCATGTTCAAGTTTTCAAATATGAATGCACATGATACTAAATCACACCAATGGACTGCTAAAGACAGTGACACTATTGTACTGGGAGATCCAGGTTTTAGAGGCTACTGTGCTTTCCTTTCTCTCTCAGCCGCCCTGCCTCACAGAGTTGTTGATGGGTGGGGGGTCCGTGGATGCCACTTTGAGCTCACTGGAGAGAAAAGCAAGATATAAATAAAACTGGGCTGCTAAAGACAGTGACAGTGTTGTACAGGGAGCTCCAGGGTTTAGAGCCAGATACAACTATCTGCTGTACGTGGTGAACACCTTATAAGGAGCAGGATTCTCCCAGCTCTGCCAACAGAGATGGTGATGATGATGACAATGGCCATAATGATGATGAGCATCACCATCTTTCTCTATATACCACCTTTTCCCCAAACATTTAACTGGAGATGCTGAGTCTGGCATTTTTACGTGACTTTTACAAATTTCTTTTATGTGCCTGGACAAACTGATTCTAAAGAAAGTTTTAAAGTTTAAGCCAGGTTCATGCAATTCTTGCATATTCATTCCATTATTTTCTTCAGATCAGGAGAGTGAATGTCTGTTGTATTATTTCATGTGCAAATCTATTTTTAAACAAAAATCATTAAAATAAAATTTAAGTACAGTAACTGCAATTATTAAAAAACAGGCTTTTGTCCAATTTAATATTCTTACAATGCATGTCCCAGCAATCAATAAAACTAACTCATTTATCTGCAACAATGATTGTTTGTTGTGATCCTGTTCTTCTGGGGAGTGTTTCCATTAACTCATCCATTCTGGCTAAGTCCAAGTATTTTAATAACTGGACTTGTGGAGGAAGATTTTTCAAATGCCTAGCTCAAATAGTTTTGACTGCAATCAATACTATTATAGTTAAAGATTTAAGCCTCTTCTAACATTACAATGCAGCTGGTTCACTAACTTAAAAGCCAAATCTTTCCTATTTATTACAGGGGACACTTCTTTGACTTCCATTGTTTGCGTAAGCTGTCAGTTCCTTATGGTATCAATCTCTTTTTTTTTTTCCTTCTTAAAAAAGAAAAGTCTGGGACAATTTGTGTCACAATGAGATGTTATAAATGGTTCCTGTGCTTATCTTGTATATTAAGTAGAATTGTCAGACTGCTTTTAGCATTTTCTAGCAATATGACCTCAAGTTTTTACAATCCCACCCACCCCCTGCCCATAATATATAGATAAGAATATACACAAATCAAGGATGAAATACTTCACACAACTGATGAAGAAGGCTGTCGTAATAAATCTCTTAAATGTTTGTTGTTTTGCCTCCACTTCTCAGATGCCTTGCCGTTAACTCTACCATTAGAAACCAAGTACATCTATCAGTCCATCTATTCCTCCCTACATGCCAAAAGCTACCTTTCCACTTCCCCTGAAGCTACCAGGCCATTATGCCATCTAGTCACTGGACATTTGCAGTTCACCTAAGCATACTCAGGCACATCACATGAAGACTCCTAACCCAGTTTGCCCTCATCTGCTCCCCTGCTTTGTCGAGGTAGAAAGAGGGCAGGGATAATTTCATCATCAGTATTGAATTTATCTGGAATGAGAGGAAGGTCTATTTTGGAGGGGGAAAAAGTCAGAAACAATGTGACTAAGATTACAAGGAGTCCGCCTACAGCTCTTCATAGTTCATGGTAGAGTTTTATTATTGATTTAATTTTTAGTAATTATTTGGAAATAGAGAAGGGAAAGAATGCTTCCCTATAATTTTAACAGGAAGAAAGAGAAGGCAAACACAAAAGAAGGAATGTGTATTGGAAGAGTTTGTGAAAGGTTTCACCATCTATTGTGGCTGCTGTGTGCCTTCCAGCTTTTTCCAACTTATGATGACCCTGAGGTGAACCTATCATGGGGTTTTCTTGACAAAATTTGCTCAGAGGGGGTTTGCTATTGCCTTTCTCTGAGTCTGAGTGTGTGTGACATAGTCATCCAAGGGGTTTTCATGGCCGATGAGGATTCTAATTCTGGTCTTCCAGAATCCTAGCGCAACACTCAAACCACCAAACTGTGCTGGATCTCATGCCATCTATACCTGATTGGGGACAGGGGATACTTTTAAGTCTTCTGAACAAATAACTGAATTCCTGACACCACAAATAGGTGGCTACATTCAAGCTAACAGCAACAACAATTACTAAAGCTAACTCTAGAAAGAAGAATAGGTATGGATCCCTGGATGAACAATAAGTTTTTAGAAGCATGGTTTTCTTAACTTGCCCACATTTTGAACAAAAATTATCACAAGTTTTTAAGCTAGAGTAAGAAGATTTTTTATTCCCATAATGATTAGTATCTCCTCTTAGGACCAAGCTAGATGTAGCACAGGAAACGCATTAGTAGATTTTCTTGGGACCTAAGTGTCTCCTGGACATCTCACATAAACCATCCCACATACATATATACACAAGAGTCATCATTCTCTGACATTATTCTTCTGGGTGCCTTTCTTTCTGAGATTATAGGGACATTCTGATTGATGTAGTGACCTGCTTTTGATGAGACTGGTTTCTGTTGAGGCTCTTTTGGCCTTTTGGATTAAGGTCCTGTTCCATCTATGCCTCCCATACTCTGACTGAATCCGTTTTATTTTTTTTAAAAAAAGCTTTTTAAAATTTAGTTGTGACAAAACTTAATCAACAGATAAAGAATTAATAGGACTAACTGAGGACATTTCCGCACTACACTGTTATAGTGCTATTATTCCACTTTCGACATCTATGGAATCCTGGGTTTTGCAGTTTAGGGAGGGGCATTTAGAATTCTCAGCCAGAGAGTTCTTTGGCCTCAGTGAACTACAAACCCCAGAATTCCACAGGAGGTTAAAAGTGGAATAATAGCACTACAATAGTGCAGTGTGGAAATGACCTGAGATGAAAAGAGCTGACATTTTTATGCTAAAGCAGAGGTTGGAACCGTTGGGCTCATGGCCTCCATGTGGCCTTTTGGGGAATCCTAAACAGTCTTTGTCTCCCAAGCAGCTCAAAAATGTCGAGAAAAAAATTGCTCCCAAATACATTTCTCATCCAAACACCGGATTCAATTAACTATAGGAATTACATTTTGCCACTTAAACAATATTTCAGCCCCCACCCAACATTAAAAAAGCACTGATTTAATGACCAGAATAACTTCCAGACACTGAAATGTCACTTCTGGGTACACTGGTGCCATGCTTCGCATAGCAGAGGTAAGATATTTAGTGATTTTTAGTACTATTCCTCCATATACAATCATGCCTTCCCTTTTACGACGACTATAATCTAGATTAAGAGAACTGTCTATCTCGGGCAGTCATCCTGTGCACATATTCATGGGAATAAATCCCCCTGAACTCAGTATGATTAAATTTCAGGTAAATATGCTGAGAATTGGACTCCCAGTATCTGCATTATTGAGAATTGACTCAGTAATAGGGAAACGGTTTCCATTGTCTGTTCCATGTAATTTTATTTTTCTCTGTACTTGCTGACTCATTCACCCTTCAGAAGGCAAAATGTTCTCTTTTTAGATAAGACACATGGTTCTATATTTTGCAATATGAAATTACTAAAATATACCATTATACTTAAACTGTCAATATAGAATTCCCTTCACCTGTACACACATTGCTGTGTGATTTTTTTGAACCTTTTAAACAGGTTAAACGCCAAAAGGTTAAATTTCTTCTCTACAGAGTAAAGAGACTATGAAGTATTTCAGGATGATGGATGCTCCATGTCTTCACAGGGAGGTGAGTGCTAACACTGTAGAGACTCAGTTTTCTGGAGTCATTGACATTCTCCCATAGTATTCACTGCAGCCAGAGAATAATGATGGACTTGCATAGTATCAAAAATGATTTATAGCTCCCTTAATTATATTTAAATGGGCTTCCCTTCTGTGATGTTTGAGATCATATTACACAATGAACATGCTCTTACTTTCCAATGTAAACACTTTTATGTGACAGCACGATTCCAATGATTTCAGTGAGATGTATTTTTGGTACTTGAGCTGACCTAAGAACTGACTACATTTCTCTGTAATTTAGGCTGCAAGTCTATGGTAACCTGTAAGCCGGTCTCAATGAACTCAGTTGGTGTAGACATTATATGATTGCATCCTTCATGAACTGTCATATTTTTACAGACCCCCCCCCCCAGACAACCAGTGGTTTGGTATAGAGGTGGGGATGTTGCTGATGGCAATGATTAAAAGCATTTATTACCTTTTATTTCACAAGGACTCCAAAAGAGTTGCACAGTAGATAAAAATATTTTCAGAACCATTTTTAAAATCGAGTTTTAAACAAAATCCAGTTGTTCTTGTAAATAAGCTAGTAAAATGTGGGCTAGACAATGCTATTGCTAGGTGGATTTGTAACTAGTTGACCGAACAAACCCAAAGGGTGCTCACCAATGGCTTCTCTTCAACCTGGGGAGAAGTGACTAGTGCGGTTCGTCTGGATTCTGTCCTGGGCCCAGTGCTATCTGATATCTTTAGCAATGATTTAGACAAGGGAATAGAGAGCTTTCTCATCAAATTTGCAGATGACACCAAAGTAAGAGGGGCAGCTAACACTCCAAAGGACAAGATCAGCATTCAATATGATCTTAACAGATTGGAAACCTGGGCCAAAACTAACAAAACAAAATTTTATCACGGAGGAATGTAAGGCACTACACTTGGGCAGAAAAATTGAAATTCACAGATATAAGATGGCTGAAATCTGGCTTGACTACAGCTGATGTGAAAAGGATCTAGGAGTCTTAGTAGATCACAAGCTGAATGTGAGTCAATAGTATGATGCAGCAGCCAAAAAGCCAATGTGATTTTGGGATGCATTGATAGAAGTATAGTATCTAAGTCAACGGAAGTACCACTCTATTCTGTTTTGGTCAGACCCCTCCTGGAATATTGTGTCCAGTTCTGGGCACTACCATTGAGAAAGGATATTGACAAGTTGGAACATGTCCACAAGGGGGCAACCAAAACGGTAGAATGCCTGGAAACCATGCTCTATGAGGACCAGCTTAGGGAGCTGGGTATGTTTAGCCTGGAGAAGAGAAGGTTAAAGGGGACATTGTTACTGCAGTTTAGACCTCCTTGGGGACACTCCTAGATATCATTTTGATATCAAGCAATTCAGCTTTCCCCTGCCACCCCGCTCCACATGTTTGCGAGGCCACCGGACAAGCACGCAAACAGGCATGGCCGATAATTGCTGGACATTCCATTCTCCACCCAGTCAGGCCAGACACAGCCGGTTCGTCACTTCAGGGACCTCTCCAGCAAACACCTCATTACATATGCACGATACTAACAAAAGCTTCCTGCCCCGAGCAGGCTACTGGACAAAGGTTGTGCTGTCCACTGGTAAGTGCTGCATATTTGCATACTGGCCACACTATTGTTAATTCGGCTCTGATTCCATCATGCAAAGTTGCAACCTTTCCAAGACACTGTCTCGCACCCAAAACTCATTGTTGTTCCCCGAGTAAGGCATAGCCTGCAGTCACAATTCACCCTATAAAAACCCCTGATTCCGAGACCTTCCTGGGATCATTCGACCCACTCCAGAGTTCCATCTCACCTTGCTGCCGTTTCGAGCTCCCCTCAGCTAATCGAGCTGAGCTTCTTCTCCGCATCCCTGGCTTCTCTCCTAAGGTCCAGGACTACGAGACAGGTGTATCACCCATTTCCCTCTGAAAACCGCTCTCTCTAACTCAATTTCTGATTCTTTAGTTATCTGTGTGGCTGTGGTGTCTTTAACATTTGTCTGTATTCAATAAAACATCATTTTTATTACTTTAAACCCGTCTGGCTGCTTGACTGACCTGACCCCGTAGACGCTGGGTTGCATGATCCTGCTGAGTTACCCTGCCTCTCACTAGCTTAAGTGAGTGCTCCAGCTAATTTTCCCCAAGGTTGTGTTTTATTGTTTGGTTATTTAGGAGTCCCTCCCAGAACCCCCAGAGAACAGCGTAACAGCATGATAGCTATCTTTAAATATTTGAAGGGATGTCATATGGAAGATGGAACAAGTCTGTTTTCTGCTGCTCCAGGAACTCAGACACAGAACAATGGTTTCAAACTTAAGGAAAAGAGATTCCATCTAAGCACTAGGAAGAAAAATGGATTACACTGCCTCAGAGTGTGATGGAGTTTCCTTCTTTAGAGGTTTTTAAACAGAGGTTGCCACCTGTCAGGAATGCTTTGATGGTGTATTCCTGCAGGAATGGGATTGGACTAGATGGCCCTTGTGGCCTTTTCCAACTCTATGATTCTACGAAAACCAATTTAAAAGAGCCCCCAACCCTCATTTTAAGCACCAAAGGTCATATGAAGCAATGTTGTCTTGGTAGAAGACCAAAAGCTCAACAGGGGTGGAACCAGCCCAACCTATCTTAGGAGGGAGTTTCTTAACTGATGTGCCAGTATGGAGAAAGCCCTGTCTTATGTCCTCACTAATATAGCTTCTTGCAGTGGTGGTCAGCAAATGCTTTTACTCAGTATCTCAAATTACAGGCAAACTCTTATCAGAAGAAGATGGTTTTTCATACATACTAGCTCCCAGCTGTTTACAGCATTGTGGGTCAAAACCAGAATCTTTAACTGAGCTCAGAACCAAACAGGAAGGCAGTGCAGATACAAAAATGGTGGATTTATAGTGTTTGAAGAGCATATTAGATAATAATCTGGCTAACACATTTTACCCTACCTGTAGCATTCAAAGACTTTCCAAGAGCATGCCCATGTAGAACACATTACAGCAATAACATTTAGGATAGCATAAAACCGTGTAATTTTTTTTCCTAGAAGTCACAATTTTGAGTTAAGTTAGATACAGAGAAAAGAACAGCAGAGGGCAGTAAAGCCTATAAACAATAGACAACTTTTGAGCAATATCAGAGTGCCCTGCACAAATGTGTTATGGAAATATATGGCACTACAGTTATGCTAGTTTTTAAAAAGTTTTTAGTAACATGCCCCTCCCCTGACATACAAAAGGGTAAACCACCCAGTTCTGTAAATAGCTGTAAATACTCAGCTGCATTTTTGCAAATCCTTGAGTCCCATAACAGCAGAACCATGCATGAAGCAAGCAAAGCAATACTTAAAGCAGGACTGAGTACCTTTCAGCTCTCCAGATGCTGATGAACTGCTTCTCCCATCGTTTCTCACCAATGGCCAGGCTGGCTAGGTCTGATGGGATCTGGAATGAAAGCATCTGGAAGATCACAGGTTCTCCAGTCCTGATTTAAATCTTTCTAAGCATCATCATTCCACTTGCCAGTACAATTCTACTCAGCCATTCTACTCAGTTCTACTCAGCTACTCAGGACTGTACATCTCCATTGCCTTCAGGAATCTATGACAGGGGATAAAGACAGGCCAGCCTATGAGTGCCACAATTTCCCCAATTCCTAGGCTGTTAGAATAGCAGCCTGGGATAGAAATTAATAGGCCATGCTTTAATGGCTTGGAGATAAAGTGTTTTGAAAAGTTTCAGTTGGTGTAAATGTTCAGTTAGAAGTAAAAAAAACAAAATTCCCAGTTCTGAAAATTTCTTTCATTGTTCGCCAAAGTATGGCTTTCCTCAATTCTGGTGTTACAAAAAGTATTTCCATGTGGCAGCACAAAAAGTTCTGAACTCAGTTCTATTGTGGTCCTTAGCTGCAGGAAGGTAGGTCTGGCTTCATTAGCACAATGCACATTGACTTATAAGGAAAATATCAGTGTTTAGAAACTGTAGACTACAGCTCCCCAAATCTCCTAGCCAGCATGGGCACTCTGGGAGTTATAGAAGAATAAAATAATTTTTCAAATATTGATGAAAAGTATAAAAATTAGATGCTTCCATATGAAATACATATCTCAATGCTGGGATTTGTACAGGTGCTTCAAAGAGCCACAGGGAGGAAGACAAGAGGAACACTTAAAATTATTAAATCAGTAGATACTGCAAACTTTTATTTGATTTGTTAATGAAGATAATCCAAAATTAAAGTTTTGTTACCAGGTAGTTACAAAGTTTCTGTTCCAAAAACAAAGTATAGAAGGGTATTTCTCATTTCTGAACACTTTAGGACAGTAGAATTAATACTATCAGCAGCAGCATTGAAAGTTTAAATGCATTTGTTTAACCCTCTCGCTTATACACACACACACACAAAAAAAATTCTCTTCTGTGAGCACATCTAATCAGTAAAAGTATACCATAAACAACAAGTAGTGACAATATCCATCAAAGTAGTGATGGGAAAGCTTTATCATTTTCTTTCAGGAACATAAACGATGCCCTGCCTTGACAGCCCCAGATAAATTGTTTCCAATTTAAAACCTCTTTTTGTGTTAATGTTTACTTTTGATGGATGCCTGGACTTCACCTTGGCATTTATTTGGCAATGGGGGCAATTATCCCCTGAATATATTCTGTTCCTTTGACATTATCTTTTAATTAGCATCCCATTTTATTGCATCTTTTAATGCCAATACTTCAGAACAGTAGATCATTTCTAGGAACAGAGGGGGTTTTTTTAACTGCTGGTTGCTTAATTTGTTTGCTAATTAGAGTTCAATTTTATTTATTTTACTGCAAAAATAAAAAGAGGTCAACTCTGGAATATGAATATTCCAATGAATATCAGATTCTGTAGGCTATATTTCAGAAGAAGGAACTGGCAAAATCATCTCTGTATATTCCTTTCCTAAGAAAACCCTACGAAATTCATGGAGTTGCTATAAGTTGACAGGATACAGGCAACCCTGGGTGTATCACTCATTCTCAGTCCCAAAAAAACCAGTGATAGGTTCACCTTGGGGTCACTTGAAGGCACACAACAACAACACACACACTGTGCCATCTTACAGACTGACATATTTATTGTGGCATAAACTTTCATTGACTACTTTGTTAATTGTTAAGATTCCCTGGTCTCAGATTTTTTGCTTTTGCTCCAGCTAAGTAACGCTGCTACCCTTCCGAAAATCATTGCATGATATATATTTAATATGTAGCTGCTTCTTCATTTTTTTAAAAAAAATGTTTTGTGTTTGCAACACCAGTTCTCTTTATGCTATATCTACAGTTAAAAATAATACCTACACAATATTGCCAAATAACCTACCACCAAGAGCTCAGTAGTCATGCTGGCAGCCATTTGCCCATCAGCTTGGCCCTGAAAACCACTTCATCACCAAAGCAGGAGAGAGAGTTTTCCCTAGGTTACTTATGGAGGTGAAAACAAAAGAGTGAAGGCAGCTCCGGGAGATTATTGGACACTGAGGGGGAAGGGAGTGATTTGTGCTTTTGGAAGTGGGTGCCCAGGGAAGAGAAGAATTTAAGATGGTGGGATCCTGAGGACCTCTGTGGGTGAAATTTCCTGCTCTCCATGTTCTGCCAGTATCTGCTCCTTTGTCTCTTCCCAGCAACACTGATACATTCTGCTCCTGCTGCTACTGCTGCCGCCAGTCTTCTGTGTCTCTACCTTGTCTCCTGCCACTTGCCATTTTCTGCTTTTTCATCACCAGAAGAAGAGTGCTCCAGAACAAAGCAGAAGCAGAAGTGACAGGCACAGTGACTAGGAATGGTCTTAATCCCTCTCACAGGTGAACCTGAGAAAGAACTTCCTCTCCACAATCAATCTGCTAAGAGAATGGATAGTAAAGGACACAGGCTATTGCAATGAAGCCATTCCTAACAGCAGAGAAGAACTGTGGCTTATCAGCTTCACACTCACCTTCATAGGGCAAAAATGGGAAATCTGAGTAGCCAATGTTTGGTGCTTAATTAGCACAACACTAATTAAATGATATAATTAGTTATTATAGATATACTGCTGGGGTTCAATGTATTTCGTACTGTACTGGGATAACGAAAAGAGCATAATCCTATATATGTCTATTTGCCACTAAGCACTACTGAAGTCAGTATAAACCAACCACAGATAAGGGTATGTACAGTTCAGCCCAAGTCAGCAGCAGCAGAATAAAAACCTAGGACGGTGGCAAAGATAGCAGAGAGGAATGCGGAATTTCATGTAAGATCAGAATCCAATGTTCCTAGGAAGCCAACCTAAGTAGAGAACTACATGAAAAAGCCTGCCATCTCTAGATATCCATGCCTAATGCTTAGCTGTCTAGGTGGGGAAAGCTGCACAACCTTGGAGAGTGGAGCCAACATGGCTGCCTACTCTCTAGTTATTGTCTAAGGACCTTGTCACATTTCACACATGACACTGGAGGGCATTTAATATGTTACATGCAATCCACCACATGCATCTGCTGCAATGGCCACTGTAGCTAAGATGGTAGTCCTCTGAGCAGTCCCCACTGAACTCCATAGTAGTAACTTCCAAGAAAACATGTCTACAAGAAAACTACATAGTTGCAGTCCCATGGAAATTTACTTGCTTGTAAAGTTAAAACCGAATCCTTTGTTTAGAAAATACTGGGGTGATGGAATTGATTGGAAGTTCTCACTAAGAACTTGGGGTGGAGGTTTCTGGCTGCAATCAAATAAAATTGTTTGCCTGCTTGTTTGTCTCCTTTGCAGCTCAGTCTGTCAGCTGGAAGCAGTCACTGAACAGAGAACAGCTGGCCAAGGAGATAGAAAGTGGAAGTTATGAAAAGAAGTAAGAAGAAGCTGGGGAAAGTGTGAATGCTTCATACTACCAAGAAAAGCTGGAGGCCTTCTTGAATGGAATTCTTTATGAGGAAGGCAGGCTATAAATCCAAATAATAAATAAACAAATAAATCACTATGTAGTGAAATAGCTTACCAGACATCTGAAGCAGCTTTGCATTGCATTGCCAATTAGAGATGATTCTCCAAGCAAGTTTTTCCCATCTTGCATGTTAACAATAAGTCTGTGCAAGCATGTAAATAAAGGAGAGAAAGGAAATGTCTCGGACTATACAAAATGCACTTCTTTTTTATCTTAGCTTCCCCATTGAGTTTCCTTATATGAATCTCAAAGGTATCTTTAATTAGGGGAACCTGTTCTGCTTAAACCTCTTTGATCCCAAATGCCTTTATCTCTTACGAGATGGAATGATTTAGATCAGAAACCTATTTCCACTATGTGAGGAAAATGTGCAACTATTGATTTCTATAATCCAGCAGTGCAGTGAAAAAGGCTGTTCTTTTTATAGTGCAGAAGCTGCTTTAGTTTTCGTATTCTAGTGATACTCTCAGCTGCTGGGAGTTCAAGGCTTAGTTGTTTCTGAAATGCCCCATATTACAATTATATAAGTCTCAGTGTTACCACACGTGGCTCAGACTCACATCCCTGTCAGTAATGAATGTAGTGTAAATTCACCTCTTTTTTTTAAAAAAAAATATTGACTATCCCTAGCCTCTCATTTCCTGAAAGACTTAAAACAAGGCACTCACAATCAACCTAAACAGAGAGAAACTCCATTGTGTCCAAATGAGCTTACTCCTTCTTAAATGAGTTTAGGATTTCCGCCTATGCATGTCTACTCAGGAGTCAGTGTATTGGCTAGAGGATTCTGGGTGTGGCAGTTCCAAAAAATAACTTCTTCACATTTTGCCCTTCCTTCCCTGCTAGACATTCCACTCCTCCTTTTGACATCTTTATTGGTTAAGTGGCTCTTATGGGAACTTGTGGGTGCTGGGACATCATTTTCAGCCTTATTATGTTTACATATGGTTGCCTTCCATTTGTGAATGCTAATGTGATAAGTAGACCTTCTTATTGTCTCCTGTTCATTTTTCACTTGTTGAACTCTGATTATTTGTTGTTCTTGTTGCTTTATTCATTTATCTCTTGCCTATTTCACAATGCTGGAACAGGGTAGATTACAGATGATCAAACCATTAAAATTAAAAAACACAGAAAAATACCAGTAAAGGTTTAGTATTTGCATTGCATGTTATTCCGGTGAGCTGTGCTACATTATTGTGGGAACCCTTTAAACTTACACTTTAGTTCACATTTTTATCATTTTGAATGAGGCAAAGACAACTACCTCTTCTCCACATACTGCTGATTTCTAGGGTGAGAACAGCTTAAACTGAACAATTCCATTATTATTATTATTATTATTATTATTATTACCATAGTACTTTTACATACATTGACATAACATGTATAATATAATGCACATAATGCATATAATGCATATAATGCACATAATGCACAATGAAAATTATGTTATATCTTATAAAACAACATTACTTAAAATATTTGAGTGTCTATTAAAAACAAAGTATTCTATATATGTAATATTATTTTACACGGTAATATAGTATTGTTAATTTTGTTGCTATTTCCTGGGTAGCTATATTTGTTTAATCATAACCTAAGGAAGATCATAGATGATAAATATCTACTTAAATTAATATCCCCTTTTTCTATTTAATGCATATTATTAGAATTCTGAATTTCTACTTCCGGCCTTGGACCAAGTCAACTCATCAGCCCTCTAGATCTCTAGCAGCCACTTTTCCCCATTTCTTCTTCCATATTTGTGTAATTTTCTTCCATTCTTCTTTAGCTCTTTTCAGATTTTTGTTACCTAGCATCATAGTCAATTTATCCATTTGGTACATATTGTACAGTTTTAACAACCATTTTGGGGGGGAATTTCTCTTCTTTCCACATTTTTGCATATAATAATCTGGTGGTTGTCACCATATACAACAAAATTCTCCCATAACCTTTTTGTAACTTTCTATCAGTTCCTTTAAATATGTCTAATAAGTACAATTCAGGAATTATTACCAACCTTACATACCCCATCCTGTGGAGAGCAGAATTGGTATCAAATATTACATAAAAATTGGACACTTATGGCTGGGAAACATGAGGTAAGTAGGTCACTGGGTGTACACCTGGGCTAGGTCAGCATTCCCTTGCCATAAGGTTAAGAGTTAAGTGGGGAAGCCTGGCATTAATGAGCTTCAAATAATCCTTTCAATAGTCCCAGCAACCAAGATAATAATAAATGAAACTGCCCAGGTGCAGCAGGCAAGCATTCCTGCTGTGCACATTTCTTACAGAGAACTTCCCCATTCACCTTACCCAACCAAGACATTAAGAGGCTGTCAGGACTCCCATCGATGTTTTGTTACCCAAAGTAAGACAATCAGTCTGTTCCAGATCCCTTTTGCTTGCTCTGCCAGAGAGCAATTGACACTCAACCTTTCAGGATAGAAAAAAGGATATAAAAGTCCCAGCTCCAGCCCAGGTTATTTTGCAACATGCTTGCACTTTAGGCTTCATGCTTCACCCTAGATTCCCATTCCCCTGTGCTGCCCTCAAACTCTTATTTGAGCCATTCTTCTTTGATCCTTTGCTCTAGGACTGGTAAATATCACCCTCTATGCCCAAAATCTCTATCCAGACTTTCTCGCTTCTCCCTTCACTAGCCTTGTATGATTCGTGAGACTGCTTGATTTCTTATGTGTGTGTCTCTTGATTTCTGATAAAAACATCCTGTTTAAACATTCAACTGGAGTCCTACAGTTAATATTGGTATACACAGGTGAAAAGATCCTGCAGTTACTCTCTTCTCACAGGCCTCCTTTGAGCTGTAATTCCCCTAATTTCTGAGGAGATGCTGGCACTGCTGGTGAACCTTAAGGTCCTCCACCTTTTGGGGTAACAGAGTCATCAGAAAGTTTATTCCTAATATCTTTGTTACTGAGTTGTGAATATCCATTGAAAACAAATAACACATTTCCACCACATGTGAAAATATGTTCCCTTTTCTCTCCACATTTCCAACATTCATTTTGTGCATTTTTGTAACTATCAGCTAATTTTTGTGGGGTAACATGCCACCTAAGAGCATTTTGTCACAGTTTTCTTTTAATATGGAACAGCCTGCAAATGTCAGATTAACCTTCCAAGTTTTTTCCCAGTCTTCCATTTGAATTATGTGACCTATATTTTGGGCCCATTTATTCATGTTCTCTTTAATAGTCTCTTGTTTCAAATCTATTTTTAACAAGGTTTTAGAACTGAGCAATCTCAAGTATTCCAGCAGCAGTCCACCGAGCCTGAGCAGCTAAAATTTATGCCTCAGTCCATCATCCAGCAAGAATCTGTATAGAGATTTGGCAACAGACTTCAAATTTGGGGCTATATAAAAAAAGTAAACAATAATGTGGAGAAAATTCTACGAAGTAGAGAGGATTTTGAAATTAAAATCTTTGGTTCCTGGAGGACCAAATGAACAACTTCATCTTTGCCCACTTTTGTAAGTTTTGTAAATGGATAAACTGAGAATCTTTAAAATAGAAGAGAACATTGAAAAATGTACAACTGTGTGGGATACAGTAATTACACTTGGGGAGATCTAGTGACAGCAAGTTTTGGACTTTGAAAGTAATAGATTATATTGAAATATGAACAAGCACTTATAGATTTTTTTACTTAATATAGTTATATAGTGATATGTTATATATGAAAGATAAGTTATAGTGTTTTTAAAATTAAAGAAGTAGAATCATTTTTGGACAATTTAAATGAAAGGATAACATATTTATAAATAGGAAAAAACTGAGATTTGTGAAGGGAAAGTAAATGTTCGTGATGAAGATAAGAGATTAAGGATGATTGAGACTGTATGATTGTTGACTTTATTTTGTCCTAATATTTATTTTAATAAAAAAGAATTTTAAAAGAAATTTTTTCAAGCCCAGTTGCATGTTACATCCTTGAAGGCTATCTCACTCCCCCTTCTCCTACTCTCCTTTCCCCCCCCAAACATCTGCAAACTTAACAAAAAAACAAACAAACACTTGAGCCTATGTGTTTCTTTTCCATCCAGCAAAGGAAATGAGATTCACAGATCCAGTAATCTATATTTCTCATCATACGTAGAGGCTTGAAGCAGTATATAAAGATTAGAATGATGTGTATTATGATCATTATGTATGAATTTATATATAATAACACAATACATTTATGCATTGTTTTCCAAAATAAAAACAGCCATCCACTGAGCACCCAGAGACATGTCTTCTTTCTACCCCTTCTGAAGCTTATTGGGTGCTCTCCATTTTTTGTCTTTTCTATAAATTTGGCAAATCATGTGATTCAGATTACAGCTTAGGAAGACCATTCAAATGTTGCTCACAGGGTTAAGTTGCAGTTTTTCTCATGTTTTGTCTGGTCATTTTTCATGGTTTCACACCCTACATACATCTACATCTCCTTGGTCTACCTAATCAGACTTGGTCTACCTAATTGGGTTGGCTGATAGATTTTACATTTTGGAGGGAATTTTATCATTACCACAAGAGTTTAAACTGGATATAGAAAGGGCTTATCATGTTGCTGCCCTTTGCATAGATCTGACAGATCAAGATAGTGCAGCACTTATACAATTCAGCCAAGAAAGATCTCCTGCACCATGCTTGGTCTGAGCTTGTCTGAGATCTGACAGAAATTGAATCATGCTTTTTCCAGATTATACTGCACAATGAGCAAACTAGCATGGGAAACTTACAAAGAGATATGAAATGGGAAGTGATTTCCAACTTCAGTGCCACTTCAAATATCCATCTATCTTTTGTGTCACTTACCAAGGGCAACTTAAGAAATTCCAGATTCCTCCAAAGCCAGAACCATATAATAGTTTGCACCAGATCTCTTTCTAGTCCTAGATATCAAATTAATCTACTGCTGCATCTGCTGGGTCCTTTTAATTTACCTAGAAGGACAGTTAAACAATTGACTGGTTATTATTAACATACTCTGACAACAGTGATTATATTTACACTGAGTCAATAGTTATCTTCTATTTGGCTTTGAGGCAAACCTGGGAACCACACAACCCTGTAGATGTCATTGGACTACAAGTTCCAGGAATTCAAGCCAGCTTAGCCAACACTGAAGAAAGTTGGAGTTGCGGCCCAACAACACTTGGAGAGCTGCATAAGCCCCACTCCTGTGTTAGTGACTTTAGCACCTCCAATATTCCTTATGGAACTGACTCCCCCATTTACATCAGTCTCAATTTACATCCCAAGTCCAGGATACAATCTCAAAATAAATTGTATTTATTTATATTTTCTTTGACAGGCAACTTGAAGGCATGCACACACACACACACATAATCAATGCAGGATCCCAATAAGCAGAAAAGTATTATTCTTAAAAGATCTTAAAACTGATATGACTTTTTTTTTACAGGAAACATATTTAATGCCTGAAAATAACAGTTTTATATGTAATTCAGGAGTACACAAAGTGCAGCCTTGGAATCACATGTGCTGCCTCAAAGACATGGATCTCAACACCTCCCAAACATGAAAACTGGCCGTTTCTTGGCCAAAGGTTAGAAGTGAGTTGCTGCTTCTGGATGCATCCAAGTCAACTAATTTGCCTTTCTAGCACGCTTCAAAGCCTCCTGTCAAACATCACAAATATCCATTTTGAGAAGCAGTAAGGGACTGCCCACTTCAGAGTTTTTTTCTGTTTTATTTTTGGGTACACCATGCAGTCTCTGGAGAGTTCTGGAGCATAAAAGTGGCTTTCAGACCTGCCACATTCACCCCCCCCCCCAATGTAAAGATTAGGTAAGTAAGGTTTACATATTCTGCTTCTCCAAATCTAGACATCTAATTTACATATTATGAAAATTATTCCAATTGCCCACTTACTCTAATTTGGCTTTGATTTGGATTCTTTGATTTGATTTGGATTCTCAGCACATTAATTGTTGCATTGTTTCTTCCACTGTGTTCCAACCTTAATGCCACTTCTTAGTGTTACAAGTGACCTGAGAGAACCAGTACAGAGTAATGGCTTGGCCAGGGAATTACCCATATGACCTTTGGTCATCGCTGCCTGTCAGCAAATCTGCGTTAAAGCACCTTCCTTGCTTCCTGCACTCCACCCCTCAGTCTTCCTTCCTTCCTTCTTTACTGAATTAGAAGAACACACATGAGGGATCAATTAATATTTGCTGTCAAGTGCAGTGCAAAATCTGAACTGATATTAGTGAGATACTGAGTGTATTTACTGATTGGTGTTTTAGTGCTATTATTTCTCTAGGAATACTAATTTCCAAAGAGATTTTTCCTTTGTGCTGAATTTGAATGAACTGATTACTGAGATATCTTTTAATCTGGATAGAAGGGTGCTATTAATTTTGACCCTTTGGAGAAAATGTGTACACTTAAAATAAGTATTATACCATTATCAATGCTTCCTATTTTTCACATGAAAATAATAAAGGATCAGTGTAAAACTGGTTCTGTGCAGGGGTTATAGAGATATATGTAAAAGAAAACATAATAACGATAATGAACAATTAGATTTAAACATCACTGATCTAAAAGCTAAATCAGTGTACATTTTACAAGGAATCATCGGCATCTAAAATTTGCTAAAATACCAGGTTACCAAAAGATGCTAACCTTTTCAAAATAGTCTGCATTGGTATTGGGATGAAAGGTTTCATTTGAAACCAAGAGCTAGATTTGCTTCATAAAAAAGACATAGTTGTAAGCTTCGTATCTTAATATTTAAATTATTGTTCACTCTGATGATGAGAACTGCATGAAAAATCACATACAGATGGCATTATAATCCCATCAAGTGTAGTTCAATTAACATTGCAATCTTACCTAAATGTTGGAGATGTAGTGGTAATATAGGAACATTAAACCACATATTGATCCAGATATTTTAAAAACAGGTCTAAAATTACAGAATTTTTTTCCAAAGTTGCAGGTCAAGGCATTGTACCATATAGTAAGCCAGTGTATATATACTACCAGGATTTTATTTTCTCATAGGTAACACTTGTTAGAAATACCTTGGGTATTACCTTGGGAGTTAGATGTGGTTGAAATACACAGATTTGAGATTCTATATCTCTACCCCCAACCGCCTTGTCCTGTACCTGTAACTTTTCCCCATATTCCCCAATCCAATCTGTATTCAGAGTTATTAACATACAGAGTTTGGGTTCCTGAGGGAATACATTGCCCTCCTTCTTGCTGCTGGGCCTTGTCTACATAGCAACCGACCTGAGCTCTCTGGCTGAGAATTCCAAAGGTCTCTCTTTGAACTGTCAAGCCCAGGATTCCACAGAATCTTCACAGCGAACCAATCATATGAGGTCTTCTCGCCTCATTCAGCCAATCATACGAGGTCTTGCCTCTCTGACACAGACAAACAGAGAAACACACAGGCCCTTTCTGCACCTTACCTTTTTCTGGCACTGGGGTGTGGAGATCGTGCGAGCAGCCTCCAGTGAGAGGCTCTCACGTCCCTGCTGCTTCAGCTCCACATGAGCTGCCTGCTCACGCGAGAGCCCCGCCTCTTCCTTCTGCAACACAGCCTGAGAGTTTCCCAGGCTGTGCTGGGGCAGGAAGTGCGACTGGCACGGCTCCGGAGGTTCCGCACGCCAGGTAAGTGTGCACGGGGCTCGGGAGCAATGCACAATCGTGCACCATTTTCAGCTTCCAGCCAAAAATGAAAAGGTTAGTGTCGGCGCCTGCCAGCCCCTGAAGTGTCGTGCGATTGTGAGTGCATCGTGCAGACTGCTCCTCACAATCGCATGACGCTCCAGGAGCCCTTTCACATGGCAAATGCCATGCAGAAATGGCCACAAACACACACACAAACTTTTAATTTTATATAGTAGATTATTACTGCTCTTGAGATTGCATACAATACTGAAATAAATTAATATGAAGTTTACTCTTATCATCAGCCCATTCTGAAGTTACCAGGGGTTTGCAAAAATACAAAGGCACTATGTTTTACAACTTGGATAAATAAAATCTGTTATATTTCCCAAAAAGATTTAAAAATATTTATTACTCACCAAATACAATATTTTGAAATTTTGAAAAAAATGGCATGGTGACTTAGCTCTGTTTTGACCAACTAGTCGATTGCAGCTCTAGCTTCCATACCTTCTGTATCTATGGATTTTATACTCCAACTCATATAGTAAAAACTCTTGTCCTGCATTTACAGCTGGCCTTTCACATTTGCAGATTTCATTTTCATAGATTTGAATATCTCTGAGTTTCTCCAGTCTCCATCCCCACACTTCAAGTACTTCTTTTCTGGGAGAACTTTCCCTCTCAGTGGCTGTGATTAGACCATGCAGCCCTTTAAAAACCAGCCTCTGGTCCTTCTTCTCCTCCACCAGTCACTGCCTGGTCGGGTAAGAATGGATTGCAGCCTATTTTCTCAACACCACAAACCCTCACCTGATGCTCCACAAGCACCCAAGGAAGGAGATGAGCAAAAGAGAGGAAGTATAGGGCCACTGTGCTGATCCAAACACTTTCTCTCTCCTTTTCTTGACCTGTTTGGGACCATGGATGCCTGTTCTCCCCAGTATGCCTTGGCTCCCTTCTCAAAGGCACACACACACGCTTTTTATATTTGGGGCTTTCCCACTTTTATGGGTGTTCTATGCCTTAATTCTGGTGAATGTGGAGGGCCAACTGTAATGGAAACTATAAAGTTTATTTAGCAAAGGATTGAGTATATCTGCTACCTGCTGGTACTGTAATCCGCCTCAAGTATATCTTAAACGTTTTGGTGGCATATACTGGAGCACTGGAAAGACAAATGGCCACCCTGTATTAGTCTGTCATGGGCCAAGAGTCAAGTTCTCCAGCTGAACAGCAGCCTCAAAGAAGGACAAGCAGATGGAAGCACACCAAGAGCTAGTCAAACTGGGATGAGAGCCAGCTGGCTCTAGCCTTTTTAAGGAAGGCAGAGAGTGGTGGTCCGACACTAGAAACAACTCGTATGTTTACCAGTCCTTACTTTTGTGTGCCTGCCCTCTCTGACCTTTAGACTGTCTGACATTATCTGGATTCTTAATCTCTTGGACCAACCCCTGACTACGCTTCTGCTTCATCCTGAACAGACAAACTCAGCAAAGATACTGTCTGCTGAATATCTCTGCACTCCATTGCCCAGCAATGGACAGCTGGCACCTATAACATAGTCAAAGAAGAGAGGATCTCATAAACTTTTCAATAATTGGCCACATAGCATATAGATATCAACTTCACATAGGCAAACACATGGGCATTTGGTCATTTTTTCTTGAAGTGTATACATAAATGGTTTCTTGTTTATATATTTTCATTCTGTTACCTGCTGACTAATTCTTTGATTAATTCACTGTCATTTTAAATGTATTTTCTTCCTGCTATAAATTCTACCTAATAAAAATAAATGAAAAGTATTCATATCTGGCTGGGATGAAATTGTATGGAAAGGATAAATATTTAATCTTTGTTATGATTGCTATATGGTAAAGATTTAACTCCCAAATTTTTGAAAAATTATTTTAAAAGGAAAAGTGATTTTAACTCATTTTTCTAGAGGTAATTACAAAGTTGTTTGTTCAAAAGTAATTAATTTTTTGAAAAGTAATTTATCTGTTTGAAAGAAATTTATTATTTTAAAATAATTAACTGACTCCTGTGATTTGATTTAAGGCATTTACATTAATTAATTTGAACCCAAAGGCAGAACATACAAACAAATAGAATTTTTAAAAAATTATTTAAATAATCAAAGACTGGTTATAGCTGTAAAAAGTCAGTATATTTGTTAATGAGAATTAATAACGATTTTTTTCAAAAGTCTAAACTGTTCCACAAATCAGACTTATATAGAACACATTTTCCACTGGGAACCCTACATGTGATTACATTTTACAAATGCCAAGCTAAAACTAGCATCTTGTAATTAATTTTGTGAAATTAATGCATAAAGGACATAGAGAAAAAAATCACAAAGGGAAACCACATGCTGCCAAGTAACTTTGAAACCTTATTCCTGTTTTCCATGAATTAGCATTTCAGATATCTATTTATACAGAGAAACTTTGCAATTATCTTTTAATCGGAATAATTTAAAATAAATTACATTGCTCGGCTAGCATGTGATTAACATTGTTGTGATAAGATGAATAAAGAGAATGAGATTTTCTTTTTGATTGTTAAATGATATCAGTTGAAAAGAGAAAGATTAAATTGCAGGTCACTTTTTTTTTTCCTACAGTGGAAACTCTGAGTTCAGACCATGATAAGACCATGACTCCAATTTTGCTATGTCTGCAACAGAGTTAAAGAACACTCGCTTTACATCTTCACTCCAAACAAAAGAGAGCAAAGAGGTCACAGGATTAACAGAATGGGAGCAATAATTTTTCCCTTTCTTTACTTCCTTCTTCTGGGGAAGATAAACAACATCCCTCTTATTTCCCATTGTGTTCTGAATTAAGATTAAAATTAAGTATTCCTTTTTTGTTCCATCCTAGAGAACAGGACTTCAGATGTGCAGGTTTCAGCTGTTCTAAGGGCCAAGCCAGATGTCAAATAAATTGTGTGACTGCAGTGGCGTATCTAGGCTCAGCAGTGCCTGGGGCAAGCGCAGAAGTTGCACCCCTTGATGCTGCTACTGCCGCTGCTGCCACCTTTGCACTGAGCCAAGAAAAATCCCTGCAGGAGCAGCGGGGATGAGTGGGTACAGGGGAAGGCACCACCACTCCCCAGCAGTGACAGGTGTGGGGGAGGGGCAGCAAGTGCTGGGGAGGCACAAGGAGGCAGCAGCAGGGGCAGGGATGACAAGCATGAGGGGAGCAGCAGCGAGTGCAGGGGAAGTGCAGGGGGCAGCTGTGGGCACAGGGGTGAGGAGGCATGGGGCAGTGGCAGTGAGCAGGAGGGCATCCACTAGGCATTGGCGCCCAGGGCACACAGCCCAGTTGCTCTACCCTACATACTCCTCTGTGTGACTGGAATTAATATTGCAGCTCTTTTGTTGTGTACATAGCAATTAAGGGGAAATTTGTGCAAACTAAAAGCCTCGTGGGGGGAGAAAGGTTTAAGTCTCTATTTCTTCCAGCTCTAATATAGAAAAAAACCACCTTTCCAAAACTGGTGCCAATGGACAATACCTTTGAAATGCAAGCAACAGCTCAAGAAAAGCTATTTTTGTTTTCATCTCACACTGACAAAGTTCCAAGCTTCAGGTTTACCTGCATTTAAAAAAAAAAAATGAATTATTGCAATTATGCAATTAATGTTATTTTAAATTTGGCTCTAAAACTTTCACACAGCATTTATGAGGTCAAAGAGGCATAGCATTAGTAATGTTACACTCCATGAGGGGAATTCAAAGACACAGTTGTCTAAGTCTGGATCACTATGCTCCATGTAGTCCACGGGAGAGCAACACGAGACTTCATGTGGAAGTCACAATGGAAGAAGTAATATCTGACTTTAAAATATGGAAGGTATGCATCAAATGCATTGTATTGAAAACTTGAAGAATATGAGCTCACAGATTTAATGGCAACTAAGGTAGGGGTCTTCCCTAACTGCATTAATTGCTTTATAACTGAATACATTTCAGGTTTTCAGTAGAGGCACATACTTCCCTGTGATGACTTTAGGACCAAGATATTACTTTCATATGACTTCTCAACATTGTGAATGTAATTCTTCACTAATTTTCTTCTCAAAGGAAGCAATGAACAATTTTAGAGAATGAATTCTTGCTGTAAGAAAACATTCAAAAACCACATAGTTTTTGGTGACTTTGCACAGTTCTAGAGATCTGCATTAAATTTTCATGTCACTGTTTTGTGTTGTCTTCTCTGCTGCACCGAACATATTTCTGCACTGAAATATTGTTTCCTGGTCAGAAAAAGCTGTTTTCTGTGCAGAAGAACCATTTGTGAATCTCGCGCTAATTACGTCCCCCAATACAGCATTTTCTGTGCAGGAAAAGTGTTGTTTCTTTTACAGAAAATACAGTACAGAAAATACTATTTTCTTTACAAAACAACCATGTGCAAATTTCAGCTAAAGCAGGTCCTGAACTGAAAAGGTCTCATTAGTCAAAGATTCTTCTCATCAGAGTTTCTTGACATTCAACATCCTGTGGAATTCTGAGGTTTGCCATTTATTGAGGCCAAAGAGCAGTCTGGCTAAGAATTCTAAATGCCACTCCCTAAAATGCAAACCTCAGGATTCCATAGGATGTTGAAAGTAGAATAATAGCACTAGAACAGTGTAGTGCAGAAATGGCCACAGACAGATTATCAGGTAGGCAGACAAGACATCTATGAGATGAAGCATTTCAGCCTGTCTTGGGACTACACTGGATTCTTCTAAGTTTGTGGTTGTACTGGTTCTCTGCAAGGTCCCTTCTTGAGTCCAGGTTACATATGATCCTGATAAACCTCTGTTACCCTGATTTCTGGGGGTCCCATGAGGGACACCTAAATGCTCTTCATATTATAAGTTGGGGAAATTAGTCAAAGAGCACAAGTTAGCAATGCGAGAGGCAGGGTAACGTAGCGAGATCTTGAACCCAGAGTCTATGGGATCAGGCCGAGTCAAGGAGCAAACAAATGTGAAATAATAATTGTAGTTTTTATTAAAAATACAGTCAAACAAGTGTATGCAACACACTCACACAGATAACTATAGAAATAAAGGTTAGAGTTGGATACAGAGACTTTGAGAGGAGGTTTTTGGTATGGGAAATACTGCAATTGTCCTGAAGCCCAGGTAGTCTGAAGATAGAGTTCGTGGGTATGAAGGTTCTCAGTAACGTGGGACTGAGGGGAAGGCTCGCCAAGCAAAGCAGCAGCAAGGCAGGATGGAAGTCGGGAGCGATTCAAGGAAGCTCACAAAGTCAGGGGGGTTTATAGGGGGAAATGTAGCCACAGGCTAGTCCGTACTCGGGGAAAACAATGAGTTTTGGGCTGGAGACAAAGCCTCCGAAAGGTCAGAATTTAGCATGATTGAGTTAGGTCCGAATTGACAATAGAGTAGACAGTATGCAAACGCAGAATGCTTGACAGATGAGGATTCTTCTAATCAAGCTGCCTGCTCGGGGCAGGGAGTTCTTTGTAAGTAGCGTGCATACGTAATAGAGTACTTGCCTTTGAGGTCTCTTGAAGTGGCGGGACAGCTATTTCTGGCCAGCCTGTATTGTTTGGAATATTACAGCGATTAGCGACCGAGCCTGTTTGTGTGCTTGTCTGGGGGCCTCGCAAGCACGTGGGAAGGACTAGGTGAGGAAGGCCAAATTATTGATATCAAAATGATATCTGGTATCCCCAAGTCCGGCTAGAAACTGCAGTAACACCACTTCTAAAATGCATAACTTTTAAGTAGGATGCAATGAAAGTTTAGATGGCTTCAAAGGAAGCTTCCTTAATTGACTAAATCTATCAATGGTTACTAAAAATGATTGTTTGTTTACTTATTTTATATCCTGCCCTCCTTCTAAACAGAATCCAAGGCACTGCACAACCTTTTAAAAGCACAATACAACTCAAAAGCTCTTAGTACAAAAGTTAAAACACAATTAAATTGAAATCCTGTTTAAGAAACACAAGTTAAAATGAAAGGAACAACGCTTTTCATTAAGAACTCCAACAGCTGCTCCATAGTAGAAACAAATGCCTCCATAAATAAAAAGGTTGTTACCCACCAGCAGAAAGGCAGCAGGCAAGATAGCAAAAAAAAAAATTGGAAGGGGGTATATGATAAAATTCAGAGAATGTGTAAGTTGAACTTTGAAATGAAACTGGAACTTTATATGTTAAATATGCTAGGGCAACAAAAGGAAATAAGATGTCATCAGAAGATATTATTGTACTTAATAACAGCAGCAAGGTTAATATATGTGCAACACTGGAAAGAAAAGAAATATATTGATATAGAGGAGTGGAAGCTAAAAGTTCTGGATATGATAGAGACGGAAAAATTAACATTTGCTTTGAAAAATAAATCTATCCAGAAATTTGAAACAGAATGGAAAGGAGTATTGGATTGGGTGAGGATATGAATGTATAAGAAATCAAGAAGAAATATGCAATCATTCTTTTCTCCGTAAAATGGAAATTACGTTTGTATGTAATGGAAATAAGCAATTGCAACTTGAAGATTTAAGCCTGGAAGGGGGGGTATTTTCAAGATTAAACCATAATAAAAATGATTACAAAAGAAAAGAAAAGAAAAGAAAAGAAAAGAAAAGAAAAGAAAAGAAAAGAAAAGAAAAGAAAAGAAAAGAAAAGAAAGGCAGCAGGGAAGGGGCCCAGCAAACCTCCTTAAGAAGTGAGTTCCATAACTTAGGTGTAGCCACTGAGAAGTCGATCTCCCATGTCTCACCAGTCATGCCTGCAATGGCTGTTGGAAGGAGAGAAAGCCTTCCCCCACAATTGTCAGAGCTTGGGCAAGTTTATACAGTTTTTCCAATAATTTGAACCCAAGACATAGGGATTTAAAGGGCATAACCAGCACATTGATTTAGTACCTTTACGTGTGGCACCTGGTAAGCCATGTGGGGGGAGACCTGCTTAACTGGTTGGACCTTGGATCTCATCCAAAGGGCCTCTTATGATCTTGGGAAAATGGTAGTACGAAGAAATCAGAGCGAGAAGCCCTGACAGTGTTGTTTTGCTGACAAAATACTCTGAGAGATATGGCCATTGGCTACAGGAAGTTGCACAAAAAACAAGTAGTCCAAAAAACAAGATTACGTAGGAAAATAAGAAGCCTCAACCTGCATCAGACCATTGGTCCCACTCAATATTGGTAACTCTGACCGCATTTTTTTCAGGCAAATATCTTTCCTAGCCCCACCTGGATACCCCTTTGTATCTAATATATTTTCCTGTTTAGCTTCTAGTGCATAGAAAATTAGGTGTGTTCAGGATGGTGTTTTGAAGTTCTGTATATGCAGGGGCTCTGTTCCTGGAACCCTCATGTAAAACAAAAAACACAAATGCTCTGGCCATTTCCACATGACGTCCCTATCCTACAACAGCAGCAAATTGTTTCCAGCCTAGGAGTCATGCTACCATACAACATCGTTTTTATTCAGCTGCCATCCCATCCCCAAGCATTGCAAAACCACCTTACCATTTCCAGAAAAAAAATCTGTTAAGAGCCTCCTTTTGTGCTTCTATCAGTCGGCTCAGTGTGGTACCATAAAAGCGCTTGATAGTCCTCCCTGTCATCACAGATCCAGGAGTGGGCATGCCTAGCTTGTCCCTCCCTCAACAACTCCCATGGTGTGGTAAGTTTGGAATCTACCACATGTCTGTGTTTATTTCAAATTTCTCCTTTGAGTTTTTTATTTTTTATTTTTTTTTTTAGCATTATAGTGCACAAATGCAATAGTGTACTGGCATGTCACGAGATTACAATGTGGCTGCACTAGTACAGCTTACAAAAAAAAAAAAAAAAAAACCCAAGCAGTCAGGGGCAGTGGGACAGCGTGAAGGTAGAGAAAGGAAGTGGCTAAGGATGGTGTAGTGCAGAAGGAACACCAGTGGCAATTCTGCTACTCATCCACTTAAGGTGGAAGGTGCAGAAGAGAGCGTTTCTAACCTGCTAACATCAAATTAATGGTAATGCTGGGATTGTAACTGAAGAATGTGCTCAAGGAGTAGAGTGCATAAAGGGCCTCTGTCCCATTATTGTCAATGGACACAGCAAGCGCATGTCTGTGACATCCATTGACAATAATGGAACACATGACCTCACCTTGCATTCGTGTATGTTGAGGCTGCACCAGCAGAACGTGGACTGTACTCCACTATTACCCCAAAATGTGGTTGACTCAGGGGTCCACCCATGGTGCCACTGACTCCGTGAAACAGTGGGAATTATTGGCTGAAATTAGGAAACTTGTGAGAGAGGGGTAACATAACAAGATCTTTTAAACCAATGTTTACCAGTACTTCTGCAGGGAAGAACCAGCCAGAGATTCAAAAGTAAGTTTAGTTGTGTTTCATTAGGGGAATTGCAATCACACACACAAGATCCAACAAGGCTAACTGAAGGAAAAGGAAGGAAAGTTTTGGACAGTGAGATTTCAGGTCAAAATGGATGATATTTACCAACCTAGAAGAACAGCAAAGAATCAGCAATGTGACTTAGACTCACGTCTAAGGACTATACACAATCAGGAATCAGAGCAGCAGAGTGACAACCAGCAATCAGTGTACTACTAGTTGAATAGCCAAAAATAGAGGTTTATATACCTGTTTTCTGCCTGGAGGGCAAAGGTGTTAATAGCTCTCTGGCCAAGCAAACAATGGAGTTCACAGAGTAGACAATGAAGTCTGGAATGGGCTAATAATCTTAGTGTTAGATGAAGAAAGGCTAATGGTTGTCCTGATAACTCAGAACTTGTCAGACAGGTTTTAGGACAAAGGAAAGGTTTGCTTGGTCAGAGGAAGGACAATCAGCAGTCTTGTGGGAATCTCCCAATTGCTATTGGCCAAAAGCATGAGTCATTACAGCTAACTGCAAGTCTATTATCTCAGGAGTTTCGCAGTGATTTCCTGACTATAACCTGGCTATGCCTAGAGAGGTTTTCTGACCTAATTTGCAGCACACTTGTTCAGCCAGTCTCTTCCTCTTATTCAGCCCAGCCATGCAGCCATAGCAGGGCATGTTTTATATTAATGCCAATTAATATGTTTTGCCAATTAAATCATAATTCACCAATTAAACCATATCAAATTGTGGGGATGTACAGCCTGATAACACCACACTGAGCTGCTGTAGGATAGTAACCAGCCTAGAACTACTGGATGTGAAGTAGTCATTATTTCTATCTAAATGTTTAACCAACTTTGTAGAAAGAATATATTTTCTAAATAGTTTACCCACTGTCTAGACACTTTTTTTTTTGTTTATTCCTAACTAGACTAGATCCAACAAAGCAGTGAAACTTATATAAATTACCAAGTTTCCATTTATTCAGTTGGATTAAATCTATGAGGAATTAAAATAATAAACGGATAAATTAATTTAAGCCTATATAAAGTATTACTCCTGAAAGGAAAAAAAATTATGTTAGAAACTGCTAAAAGTTTCAGTTGAACAAATATTCTAGTTCCTTATAAACTATGTTCACTAAGGACCTTAAATGGACTATAAAACATGGTATCATTAAGAGGACAACTTGTTACAAAAAAACAGAGAAGAAAATAGAAAGTTCACACTGGTAATCCCTTGATCATAATAACAAAAAATATTTATGGAGTGATGATATCTTGCAGCCAGCTGCACATTTCCCGTTATAAGTCAGCAGAAATGCTCTGGGAGCATATCATCAATAAACGGAATCACATAGAAATAATACAAGCCACGTTATAGCTTCAATTTAAACATAATATGGAAGGGTAGGGGGAGACAGAGAGAAAGAAAGAAGAGAGGGGTGCTGGGAAGGTTGCAAAACTGCAGTTTCTCCCTGAAGTGACATTGTAACAACAGATTACAATGGACTGTAACAACCCAGCATAAGAGAAATGGTGTAAGTAAAACATTGGAAGTAATAAAAAGTGTTGATTCATGAAAGGCCATGTCGTTAATATAACATTTCCAACTTTGATCTGATTATGAATTGTTCTCTTTCGGTAATGGAGTACGGCCAAAACAGTGCTACATGTGAAATAAGATGAGTATATGTGGTTTATGAAAAGGAACTGCCATTTCGAACCTGATTGAACATATCTAGTAAGCACTGTTTCAACAGCAGCCTTGTCTAGATGAAAGTACAAATAATATCCCAGAGTCAAGTTAAGAAATTACATAGCAGAAAAAGAAACTGCATCAATAAAGATAATCATTTCCCCTGATCCTTGAAAAGACACTTTGGTGAGTTTAATCTAGAGTC
The DNA here is from genome assembly GCA_948472985.1 of Iguana delicatissima. Classification (NCBI taxonomy): domain Eukaryota; kingdom Metazoa; phylum Chordata; class Lepidosauria; order Squamata; family Iguanidae; genus Iguana; species Iguana delicatissima. The sequence goes on along the minus strand of CAOKZL010000193.1, from coordinate 771,880 downwards.
AGTTATGAATGAAGTTCCTTGTTGGGTTAGTTTTGCACTGTTTGCCAAAACCCAAAGGAACAGGCTTCTGCTGTTGGAAAGCAGGGTGGACCCACATGGCAATAATTAGCAGGCCTATTAATACGCCAGAAGTACACACAGTAGAATCACACAAAGGTAACAGCCCAAGATATGTGTCTGGCTGTGCATGCTCCCTTAGTCTGTCTCATCACCCTCACAGGTACATCTGGTGGCAACACAGAGGAGGGCCTTCTCAGTAGCAGCTCCCAGGCTCTGGAACTCTCTTCCTAGAGGAGTTAAATTGTCACTCTACTGTTTCCATTGGCAGCTGGAGACTTTTTTGTCTGTATCTTTGTGCAGACATTTGAAGACAAACTGCACAATGTGCAGTTCTGGAAATTTGTTGTTTTCTTTTTAATGACATGTTGTAGTTGGCTTTAACTTTATTGGTCAGTTAATGGAAAGACAACTGCCATCCAGGACTTGATCCCGGATAAGCATGCCAACCTGGCATGCATTACAGAGACCTGGTTGGATGAGGCTGGAGGGGTCAATCTTTCTCTGCTTTGTCCATCAGGATTCTGTTCAGCAGCAGACAAGACCCAGGGGCCAGGGAGGTGGAGTCACAGTAGTCTGTTGAAATTCTATCCCCCTGCACAGGTGCCCCATCCCACAGTTCTCTGGGTCTGAGTGCATTTATCTGAAGCTGGAGGGCCGGGACAGATTAGGGGTTCTGTTGCTGTGCTGTCCACCCCTCTGCACAACAGTCTCCCTTCCTAAGCTAGCTGGTGTGCCTTTGCAGTTGATGTTGGAATCCTCTTGTAGTACTGGGAGATTTCAACATCCATGCTGAAACCACCCTGTCAGGAGCAGCTCAGGACTTCATGGCTACCATGAAAAACATGGGTCTGTCCCAAGTGGTATCTGGTGCTGCTGGGCACATTCTAGACCTTGTTTTCTGTGGTGGGTGGGGTGAATGTGATCTGGGAGTAGAGGAACTATCCGCAGTTCCATTGTCATGGACAGATCACTACCTGGTGAGGTTTAGACTTACTGGGACTCAGAACCTCCACAGGGGTGGGGGACCCATTAAGATGGTCCGCCCCAGGAGGCTTATGGATCCAGATGGATTCCTGATGGCTCTTGGGGAATTTCCTGCTGCTTTGACAGTCTTGTTGAAGTCCTGGCTGATTTCTGGAATACAGAAGTGTCCAGGGCAGTAGACACAATTGCCCCCGAGGATCCCCTCTCACGTAGTGGAGCCAAACCATCCCCCTGGCTTTCCAGAGAGCTAGTGGTGATGAAACATGTGAAAAGGAGACTAGGGTGCCATTGGCGGAAAACTCGGAATGCATCCAACAGAACACAGGCTAGAGCTTATTTGAAAGCCTACTCTGTGGCAATGGAGACAGCAAAGGCAAAATTCTTTTCTGTCTCTATTGTGTCTGCAGAAAGCCAGTTGACAGAGCTATTTCACGTGGTCAGGGGTCTTTTATACTCAGACCCAAGAGAAGAAAATCTAGACAATTCAATGGCCTACTGTGAACAATTTGCCCAGCACTTTGCAGATAAAATCACTCAAATCCGCTCTGACTTGGATGCAGATTCTGTGGATGTAACTCTGGCCTCTGCTTGTCCAGTGATAATGAATACTTTTCAATTTGTACAGTCCGAGGATGTGGACAGGATCCTTGGAGATATCAGAGCTACCACATGTGTGCTAGATCCTTGCCCTTCCTGGCTAATAAAAAATGCTAGAGGGGGACTGGCCGAGTGGGTAGAGAATGTGGTTAAGATCTCCCTGAGACAAGGTAAGGTTCCAACCACTATTAAAAAAGCTATCCCTTGAACCCACCATTTTGGATAATTACCAGCCCGTCTCTAATATTCCATTTCTGGGCAAGGTTCTGGAGCATGTGATGGCGTCTCAGCTCCAGGAGTTTCTGGATGAAATGGATTATCTAGATCCATTTCAATCTGGTTTCAGGCCTGGCTATGGGACTGAGATGGCTTTGGTAGCCCTGGTGGATGATCTACGCCAGGAACTAGACAAGGGGAGGATATCCCTGTTGGTTCTGTTGGACCTCTCAGTGGCTTTCAATACCATCAACCATGGTATCTTTCTGGGTTGCCTTGCGGGGATGGGACTCGGGGGCACTGTTTTACAGTTGCTCTATTCCTTCCTGGAGGGCTGAACCAAGAAGGTGGTGCTGGGGGACTCCTGTTTGGTCCTTTGGCCTATGGGGTCCCTCAGGGTTCGGTCTTGTCCCCCATGCTAGATAGATGAAACCGCTGGGAGAGGCTGTCCAGAGTTTTGGAGTTCGGTGTCATCAGTACACGGATGACGCCCAACTTTATTGCTACTTTCCACCATGAGACAAGGAAGCTGTCTTGGTCCTAAACCTGTACTTGATATCAATAATGGACTGGATGAGGGCAAACAAATTGAAACTTAATCCAGACAAGACAGAGGTGCTCCTGGCCAGTAGAAAGGCGGATTAGGGAATAGGGATTCAATCTGTGTTAGATGAGGTCACACTCCCTCTGAAGCTTGGGAGTGCTCCTGGATTCAACTCTGAGCCTGGAAGCCCAGGTCTCAGCAGTAGCCAGGAGTGCATTTGCACAATTAAGGCTTTTGCATCAGCTGCGCTCATTCCTTGAGATGTCAGACCTGGCCATGGTGACACATGCCTTGGTTACATCCCAGTTGGATTATTGTAACGCGCTGCATGTGGGGTTGCTTTTGAAGAGTGCTCGGAAACTTCAGCTGATCCAAAGAGCTGTAGCCAGGTTGTTAACTGGAGCCAGTTACACGGATCATACAACACCCCTGCTGCAACAGCTTCACTGGCTGCCGATCTGTTTCCAGGCACAGTTCAAAGTGCTGGTGATGACCTTTAAAGCTCTACACAGCTCAGGTCCAGGTTATTTGAAGGACCGTGTCTTCTCCTGCTAACCAGATCCACTGGAGAGGCCTTTCTCTCTGTCCCACCACCCTCACAGGTTCGTTTGGTGGGAATACAAGAGAGGGTCTTCTCAGTGGCTGCCCCCAGGCTAAGGAACTCCCTGCCCAAAGAGGTTAGACTGGCACCCTCCCTGACTATCTTCAGGAAACAGTTAAAGGCATTCCTATTCCTGCAAGCATTTAATATGTAATCTGCATATAGAATGGTGCCGGTTATTTTAAATGCTATTTAATTGCTTTTTGTACGTTGTTTTTAATTTGTATTTTAACATTGTTTTAACCATTACTGATGTTTAATCTGTATTTTAACTTTTGTATATTACAGTTTTTAATTTTTTTTTATGTTTGTAAGCCACTTTGAGTCCCCTCGGGGAGAAAAGCAGGATAGAAATAATGATGATGATGATGATGATGATGATGATGATGATGATGATAATGCCAGTTTGTTCACATTGGTAACTTTTGTATGAGGTGTTTTTTTTAAAGACTATGTTTAACTGTTGTAAGTCACTGTGCTGGGGAAAAAGTGAGATGTAAACAATAACAACAACAGTTTGATTTAAAAAAAGAATCTTTGTAAGATTGCACCAAACAAACTGACCTGCTAATAATATCAACAGAACACTCAGAACCAATAATGTGTGTATTATTATGGCTGGGCTGAAGTTCCAAGGATTGCCCAGGAGCACCACTCGTACTCAGATTCCTTTCCTCCCACAAAGTTGTCTACCTTTCTGAACTGCAGCCTCAAGGAAGCCATAGCTTCCATGGATATTGCTCTTTCTTGCATACTAACTATACCTGCTTATTCATTTGTTGGTGCCTTCAAGTTGCCTCCAACTTAGACTGACCCTGAAACAAACCTATCATGAGGTTTTCTTGGTAAGCTTTGTTCAGAGGGTGTTTGCCTTTGCATTCCTCTGAGGATGAGAGAGAGTGAGTTGCCGAAGTTTCCCCAGTGGGTTTCCATGGCTGAGTGGGAACTGGAACCCTGGTCTCTAAAGTCATGGTCCAACACTCAAACCACTACATCACACTGGTTCTTTGCTTGTTCATAAGCTGTAATTATTTGTTAGATTTATATTCCATCTTTCTTCCAACATATTTAAGAAAAAAACCTTTAAAAACACAGTACATTATACCCACTAAAATACACACTGAGCTGGTCACACTATTACACCTGAAGTTAAAACAGTTGAAAACTCAGTGAGCCCGACTGAGATATACAATACAGGATAAAATACAGGAAGGACAAACAGGTTTTCTCCCAGATAGACAAATGAAGAATAATATGAGAACATTATTGAATATGATTGAATATTATGATAAAAATCCAGGAAAGAAGGTAGCTATTATATTGTTGGACACAGAAAAAGCTTTTGATAATGTTTCCTGGGGCTTTATGCATCAAACTTTAAAAGAATATGTCCTGGGAGAAACATTTTGCAAATGGATGGAAATGATATACCAGGACCAATCAGCGAAGCTAATAATAAATGGAGATAAAACATCAAGCTTTGAAATCAAGAACGGGGTACAGCAAGGGTGCTCATTATCACCATTATTTTTTATAGTAGTATTGGAGATATTACTGACTGCAATAGATGAGGATTCACAGATAAAAGGTTTAAAAATAAAGAAGAAGGAAATAAAATATAAAGCTTTTGCTGATGATGTAATTATATTTTTGGAGGAACCACAAGAATCTATACAGAGGTTGATGGATATCCTGCAAAAATATGGACAAATGGCAGGATATAAAATAAACAGAGAAAAGACAACGATGATGACCTTAAACATAACAAAAAAACAAAACAAAAAAACAAGCAGACCTGGAAAAGAGATCTGGATAACAAATTACAAAAAAAATAAATATTTAGGAATAATAATAACAAATAAAAATCAAGAGTTATTTGATAATAACTATTTGAAGACATGGAAGGAGATTCAAAGCAAAATGGAAAAATGGATGCATATGAACTTGTCTCTTCTAGAAAGGATAAATGCTTTCAAAATTTCCATATTACCTAAGCTAATGTTTCTCTTCCAAAATTTACCAATAATAGGAAGGGAGAAGATCTTTAAAGAATGGGAAAAAGAGTTATGAATATTTATTTGGCAGGGGAAAAAACCAAGAATAAGATTTAAAACATTACAAGATGTAAAGGAGAGAGGAGGTTTTGAGGTGCCATCATTGAAAATCTATTATCAAGCATGCTGTTTAGAAATAATAAAGGATTGGATTCAAGTGGAGAATACAATAATAAAAGAAGTGGAAGAAATAAACAACAGATTTGGCTGGCACGGATATTTATGCTATGACAAAGCAATTGTAAATAAAGAGTTTAATAACCATTGTATCCAAAAGACTTCATTGAAAGCGTGATTACAAATAAAACATAAATTTTACAGAAGATTTCCGATGTGGACCTCCCCTCAAGAAGCTTATAAAATTGCCCCAACAAAACAAGGGAATTTATTGATGTACCTAGAGCTGTTGAAATGGGATGGAGATAAGATAAGAATGGGTACAGAAGAGGAATTAAAAGAGTTAGGACATGAATTTAATTGGTTTCCATGGAGACAATTAAAAGAGAGATTCAAGATGGATCAAAAACTATATGGATTTGAAAGAAATGAAAATGAACTAGATGTATTGATGAAAGGGAACCAGAAAAAGAGAATCTCTAGATTTTATAAAATTCTGTTGCAAAGAGAAATGGAATCAGAGATTGTTAAAGATAACATGGTTAGATGGGCTCAAAATATTGGACATCCAGTTGAGTTGGATACATGGGTGAGGGCATGGATATGTTAGGGCAACAAAGAGAGATAAGATCTCATCAGAAGACATTGTTATATGTGATAACTGCTGCAAGACTGACATATGCACAATATTGGAAAGAAAGAAACTATGTCAATATAAAAGAATGGAAATTAAAAGTTCTGGATATGGTAGAGATAGAAAAGTTAACTTTTTCACTTAAAAATAAGCCAGTCCAGAACTCTGAAAGAGAATGGAAAGAAGTCCTGAACTGGATAAAGATATAGAATAAGAAAAGGAAGGAATACAGAAAGACAGTATGTAATGTAAGTTAATAATGTTATCAATAAAGTACTAAGTTGTAATGTAACAATGTTAAATGTAACAATGTAAGATTATCTTCTAAATAGAAACAATGTATAAATGAAATGTAAACAACAGATTCAACTGGAAAGAAAGACAAAGCCTGGAAGTGGAGAAGGGGTTTCTTTTTTATTTTTCAACTTAAATTTCAATAAATATATATATATATATTAAAAAGAAAGAAAGAAAGAAAACTCAGTGAGCCTATTGCATCAAATTTCATGGGGCGGAATCATGAAAGAAAAGCATCTCCTTCCCACTCCTGGAATGCCACCTTCAAGAATTCTCACTGTACTATGAAGCTGAGCTCTTACTTAGCTGCAAAGCATCCGGCATAGCAATGTAATAGCCATTATTTTAAGTAATGTAATATCCAACATGAAGGACCTAATTATTCTAAAGGCACCAGATGCTGTCTGATCTTGGACGGTCAGCAGGGTGAGACCTGGTTAGTACCTAGATGGGAGACCACCAATGAATATCAGTTCCTATAGTCTATATTTCAGAGAAAGGAACTGGCAAAACCATCTCTGAGTATTCCTTTTCTAAGAAAACTCTATGAAATTCATGGGGTTGCCATAAGTCGGCAAGTAACTTGAAGGCACAAATACACACAGTATTATAGAATCATAGAATCATAGAAATGTAGAGTTGGAAGAGACCACAAGGGCCATCCAGTCCAACCCCCTGCCATGCAGGAAAACCCTCAAAGCACTCCCGACAAGTGGCCATCCAGCCTCCGCTTAAAAACCTCCAACGAAGGAGACTCCACCACATTCCGTGGCAGCACGTTCCACTGCCGGACAGCCCTGACCGTCAGGAAATTCTTCCTGAGGTTCAGGTGGAATCTCTCCTCCTGCAGCTTGTATCCATTGCTCCTTGTCCTGGTCTCAAGAGCAGGAGAAAACAAGCCCACTCCCTCCTCGACATGACATCCCTTCAAATAATTACATATGGCTATCATGTCCCCTCTCGACCTTTTCTTCTGCAGACTAAACATACCCAGCTCTCTAAGTCTGTCCTCATAGGGCATGGCTTCCAGGCCCCTCACCATTTTGGCTGCCCTCCTCTGGACCTGCTCCAGCTTATCCATATCCTTCTTGAATTGGGGTGCCCAGAATTGGACGCAGTATTCCAGATGAGGTCTAACCAAAGCAGAATAAAGTGGTACCAATACCTCCCTCGATCTAGACACCATACTCCTATTGATGCGACCAAGAATTGCATTGGCTTTCTTGGCTGCCGCATCACACTGCTGACTCATGTTCAGCTTGTAGTCTATTAAGACTCCTAGATCCCTTTCACACGTACTGTTAGCCAGCCACGTGTCCCCCATCCTATATTTCTGCATACCATTTTTTCTGCCTAAGTGTAGGACCTTACATTTCTCTCTGTTGAAATTCATTTTGTTAGCCTTGGCCCAGCTCTCCAATCTGTCCAGGTCCTTTTGAATTTTGATCCTGTCAGCAGGCATATTAGCAACCCCTCCCAATTTGGAGTCATCTGCAAATTTGATCAGCGTGCCCTCTATTCCTTCATCCAAGTCATTAATGAAGATATTGAACAGCACCGGGCCCAGGACAGAACCCTGTGGCACCCCGCTAGTCACTTCTCTCCAGGATGAGAATCTGCCATTGGTGACCACACTTTGGGTACGGTCAGTCAACCAGTTACAAATCCACCTGACAGTAGCCCTGTCCAGCCCACATCTTACTAGCTTCTTTGCAAGAATGTCATGGGGAACTTTGTCAAAGGCCTTACTGAAATCAAGATATACTATGTCCACAGCATTCCCTTCATCTATCAAGCAAGTAACTCTATCATAAAAAGAGATAAGATTAGTCTGGCATGACCTATTTTTGAGAAATCCATGTTGACTTTTCGTAATTACGGCATTGTTTTCTAAGTGATTAGAAACTGACTGTTTGATGATCCGCTCCAGGATCTTTCCAGGTACTGATGTCAGGCTGACTGGGCGATAATTATTTGGGTCCTCTTTTTCCCTTCTTGAAGATGGGGACAACATTTGCCCTCCTCCAGTCTGCCGGAACTTCTCCTGTCCACCAAGAGTTTTCAAAGATTATAGCAAGAGGTTCCGCAATAACCTCTGCTAGTTCTTTTAAAATCCTTGGATGCAATTCATCTGGCCCTGGAGACTTGAATTCATCCAGTGTGGTCAGGTATTCCTGTACTACCTCTCTACCTATTCTGTTCTGCATTTCCCCCACTTCCTCACCTGCTCCCCAACTGCCAGGTTGAGTGTTTTTATCCTTTTGGGAAAAAACTGAGGCGAAGAAGGTGTTGAGGAGTTCTGCCTTTTCTCTTCCTCCTGTTATTAATTCACCATCTTCCCTGCACAGGGACCCTATCATCTCCTTTTTTTTCCTTTTGCTGCGGACGTATTTAAAAAAAGCCCTTTTTATTGTTTTTAATGTCTCTGGCCAACCTAAGTTCGTTCTGTGCTTTAGCCTTTCTGACCTTCTCCCTACATCTCCTGGCTACTTGCTTATAATCTTCTTTGGTGATTTCCCCCTTCTTCCATTTCCTGTACATGTTTTTCTTAACACTTAGCTCAGCTGAGAGCTCTTTAGTCAACCATTCCGGTTTGTTCAGATGCCTTCCATTTTTCCTCCTTAATGGCACAGTTTTAGCCTGTGCCTTCAGTACCTCCCTTTTAAAGAACTCCCATGCATCCTGAACTCCTTTCTCATTGACTATTCTTGACCACGGGATTTCAGCCAGCAGCTCCTTCAGTTTACAGAAGTCTGCTTTTTTAAAATCTAAGACGAATGCCTGGCTACACTTGTCTTCTCTTCCCCACTGAATGCCAAATTCTAATAGGGCATGGTCACTCTCTCCTAAAGATCCAACCAGTTCTACGTCATTAACAAGGTCTTCCCTGTTGGTCAGGATCAGATCCAGAATATTTGATCCCCTTGTCACCTCTTCCACCTTCTGGACCATAAAATTGTCTGCAGGACAAGCAAGAAACTTGCTGGTCCTTGCCGCCTTTGCAGAGTTTGACTGCCAACATATATCCGGGTAGTTGAAATCTCCCATTATTACTGTATCTCTCCTTTTTGAATGTGCAGTCATTTGGTCTATGAAAGCGCCATCGAGGTCCTCAGTCTGGTTTGGAGGTCTGTAGTAAACCCTCACTATAATATCCCTATTGTTTCTCGCTCCCTTAATTCTTACCCAGATGGTCTCGACCTGGCTTCCGGTGTTCAAGTCATGGATCTCTTCACAGGTGAAAACATCCTTGACATATAAGGCTACTCCTCCTCCTTTCTTATTTGGTCTATTTCTACAAAATAGGCTATACCCCTCTATTCCTACATTCCAGTCGTAAGACCCATCCCACCAGGTCTCAGTGATGCCTATCAAATCATATTTATTTTGTTGTACTAGGAGTTTAAGTTCATCTTGCTTGTTTCCCATACTCCGTGCATTAGTGTAGAGACACTTAAGTCCCCGTGCCCTTCCTGAAAGTCCCATAGCATTTTTTCCACCCCTCCCACGATTGGATGCTATTCCTACTTGGCCAATATCATGTGGGCCTTTTTCCCCTGCACTTGCCGAGTCCTTGTCCTGAATAATCTTGTCTCCCTCCCCAGTTGTACTTAGTTTAAAGCCCTCCTAATCCTCCTTGTGAGACTGTTTGCAAAAACGTTCCTGCCAAGTTTCGTGAGGTGCAGCCCATCCCTTGCCAGAAGCCCATGTTCCTGGAATTTCAAGCCATGATCCAAAAAGCCAAACTATTGGCAGTGGCAAAATGTGCGGAGCCAGCTGTTGACCTCTACTATTGTCCTTTCCCTTCGTGCACCATATCCTTGAACAGGGAGGATTGATGAAATGACCACCTGCGCACCAAGGTCCTTAAGCTTTCTCCCCATCAGCTCGTAGTCCTTTGTGGTGAAAGCTGCGCTTCACCGTGTCGTTGGTTCCAACGTGAACCAAAACGAGGGGCTTACGGTCAGTGGGCTTGACCAGCCTGGCTAGCCTCTCTGTTACGTGGTTTATCTTGGCCCCAGGAAGACAGCAGACTACTCGATTGAGCTTGTCCGGTTTGCAAACTGCCGGTTCGGTACCTCTGAGCAAGAAATCCCCAACCACCAGAACTCGCCTCCTCTGAGGTCTGTCCGGGGCTCTTCGACAAGCAGATTCTTCCAGGATCGCCTGGGCATTGTGTTGAGGCCGGGAGTGCTGGTCTTCCCGATATTAAATGTGACCTTGTGTAAACTGCAGTATCCAAAGGTGTCATTGAATTTGGAGAGGTTTAAAATGGTAGCTAACATTGTTACATGTCTGAAGTTCTAGACAAAGTGAGTGTTCAGTTCTTACATTAAGACAGAGCTTTCCAAACTTTTCATCTTGGTGAAGCTTTTTTTAGACATGCATCATTTTGCGACACAATAATCCAGTTTTACTAGCAATTTGGAGGTTAAACTAACCCTTTGTAAGAGATACAGACACATACATAAATTGTAATAAAAAATGTATGGGGACACAACATAACAAAATGTATGGGGACAACAAGATTGTTGATTGTTGTCATTTATGAGCAAAAATATGTAAATATGTGCAAGAATTTTTAAAAAAATTGATTAAAACCAATGATTACTTATCATTTTAATGAGATGTGTCAGGTTGATAGGATGAACACAGCTTTTCAATATTTGGTGGAATATTAAATGAAGACACACACATTTTGTCATCAAATATTTTTAAGCTTCCACGTTTCAGCGAGGAAAGACCCCTGTGAGAGTGATAGCAGCAGAAAAGGCAGCCCCCCACACCCAATCCTGGCCCACTGCCATCACCCTCAGTGAGGAAAGACCCTGGCGAGAGTGGCAGCTGCCAGCTAGGCTCGAGGGGGTGGTCCTTCTCAGTCCAGGGAAGCCACACACCTACACACTGCAAGCGAGACACTAACATGTCACGACACACCATTTGGAAAGCCCTGGTGTATGTGTTACATTTATTTGTGTGACAACCTATTAACAGATAAGGATTTCATGCAGAAATTAAAATGCATTGTGTTAATGAATTTACCTTCATGTGTATAAAGTATTTAAGACTTTCTGATCAAATTCATATTCAAATCTATCCACCAATTACTGTAGGGTTATCAATAAAAGCAAGACCATTTTCAGCCTGCAGCACCTCTATGCACTTTACACACATTAATACCTCTTCAAGAGCAGGAAGCATATGCCCTTCTGAGAACAATGAAAAGCAACTGGGCCACTCCTGAGATATCAATTTTTTTTTTTTGCCTACAACTCCCATCAGTCCTGGTCAATGGTGAGGGACTGTGGGAGCTGCAGTCCCAAATGGCTCACTAAATATTCTACGTGCAATGTTCTTTACCACAGAGCTGCGAGTGGCGGTCAGCTGACTGGGATCGGCCTGTAGTGATTTTCCAGGGTACAAATATGATAGTAACATGGCACATATATGGCATCAATCCCTGTCACACTGGGGAAAAATATGCCAATTTTCCATATACCAGATAACTTGAGAGGTATTGCTCTATCACATACACAGTAACAAGAGTTCAGCCAAGGAAAATCATCAGGCAGAATCTCTATTTTGGAAGCATGTTGATCTCATACAGTGTGAAAATTATTGTGCTGTTTTTGGGTTTTTCAATAGGACCATTCAGCCCATTTTTATTTGATACCCCTGATTAATACAGATCTGCCTTTAAAAAATTCTAACTGCATTCATCTTCATTTTTGTTTCTTCCTTAAACAGCAAAAATTACATGTTCTACTATTTGCTCTATGTTTTCCAGTGAAATATTAGAGTCCCTTGCCTGTGATCAAGTTCTAAAATAGTCAATAGCTTGTTTTCTTTTTGCTGACACTTTTCAATGAAAACTGAAGGTTTGTTTTTTTTAAAAAAAATGAATATCAGCACTTTGTGTTTTCTAAATTTTGAAGCTGTAAAGTAAAATCTATTGCAAATTCTAGCTTTGCCTTGGCCCAGTCTTTGCTCTGAGACCCAAAGAAGCAAGTCCCAGTCGCCACCCAGCACGGGCAGAGACTTAATCTGCAGAACAAAATAGTGCTTACCTAACCAGTTGGTGACAACCTATACCTTATCACATATGATAACAAATGATAATAAGAGAACCAGAACCAGTAATTCTGGAGTTGCCAGTTGCTAGTCCACGCCCCCAAGTGCTTGACTTCACTTTGTTAGTTAGTTATCATCTTGTTCCATTCCCATATAAGATCTAAAGTGTTAAGAGATTAATATCCTGAACTCACCTCCATACTCAGAGGCCGAAGCCAAAGACAGCTAAAACAGCTTCCCAGCAAATATTTCTTGGTTCCAATTATTGGTTTTCTATTTATTTCATCTGGAAAGACTACTACCGAGAATACAAAACATTCAGAACTCTTCATGCTGTTTTTGATTGTCCATACCCTTCCCTTTCTCTAGAATTTAGAGGGGGATAAACATAGTCAACAAGTGCCTTGATATCGCCCATTAAATTATATAATCAGTTGGTAAGTGACATAGCAACAGTTTCAGTTGCCACTGACAACATAGTATGGCACAAAGAACATGGAGCAATTGTTGAATGGGTGAATCACACCTACGTGACCCTAAAAATGCTCTGTCCTGGAACTATCTGTAAAACATAGCTCAAGACTTGTCATTTTATTTTATATTGTATGGACTACCACACTGTCTACAGACTTTTTCTGCCACAGAATTCTCAAAGGAGGCCTATATGTACTGTATTCTTTTTGTTATGTAAATGAAAATTTGACTTAACCAAGTAAAGAGTAATTTCTCTTGAATCTGATTTTCTAAAACTTTACAGTAGTTTTGTTCTATCTGCACACTGGGTTTTACTGGAAATAAAAATAAATGGAAAGAAATAAATATTCTGCTGTGCAGTGGAGTAATGATATTATAGAATCATAGAGTGGGAAGAGACCACATTGGCCATCAGGTCCAACCCCCTGACATGCAGGAATAAATACTCAAAGCACCCCCAGCTAATGGCTATCCAGCCTGTTTAAAAACCTCTGAAGAAGGAGACTCCACCACACTCCAACACAGCATATTCCACCATTGAACAGCTCTTACCATCAGGCAGTTCTTCCTGATGTTTAGGTGAAATCTCTTTTCCTGTAGTTTGAATCCATTGCTCCATGTCCTAGTTTCTGGAGCAGCAGAAAACAAGTTTGCTCCATCTTCAACCTGACATCTCTTCAAATATTTAAACATGGCTTTCATCCATCATAAACTCCTTTCTTTTTTAGTATGTCTGACCAGAGGATGAAAGCTAAGATTTCCCTAAGTTTACTGAAGTCAGCTTTCTTAGAGTCTAGAATGCAAGTCAGACTATGTTTGGCTTCCCCTTTCTACAGTACAACAAACTCCAGGAGAACATGGACAGTCCCATCTATGGATCCCACCACTTCCACCCCAGTAACCAAGTCACCACAGTTGGTGAGGATCAGGTCCAAAATAATTGATTCCCCTGTTGCCTCTTTCAGCTTCTGGACAAAGAAATTGTCTGCAAGACAAGTGAGGAATCTGTTGGACCTGCTATTCTTGGCAGAATCTGACTTCCAACAAATATCAGTATAGTTGCAACCTCCCATTACTATTTTTTTTTCTGAATGTGTGGTCATCTGTTTTAGGAAGGCCTCAGTCTGGTTTGGGGGTCTGTAACAGACACACAAAATGACATCCCTGTTTTTGATCTCCCTCTTAATTTGTATCCAGATGCTCTCAACCTGGCTTCCAGGATTTAAGTCATGGATCTCTTCACAGGTGAAAACATCCTTGACATATAATGCTACTCCTCCTCCCTTCCTATTTGGTCTATTTCTCTGAAATAGATTGTACCCCTCTAGTACTACATTCTAATTCCATATTGGTACGAAGTATATGAAGGCTTGCTCCAGTTGTATTGCAGGGTACTGGCAAATGACAGTGTGGCCAGTAAAATTGTTGAGCTCCAGACTCCAGGTGTCAGGTATCACTAAATCCACATGAGTTAAAAATATATAAAACCAAAGTTTCTTTTCAATTACTATCATCATTTCCGTAAATGATCTAACTATCACTGACTGTCTATACTATAAGATTATAATCATTTAGCTAGTGAGCAACTCTTAGGCACATAATCGTAAGTCAACATGTATTTCTCTCCAGTGCTAAATGAGAAACTAATGTCAGCAATAAAACTGAGCTCTATAAATTCTGCTCTGGTTTTCAAATATGTACTGTAATATTAGTGTGGCAGACTGGAAACAGAGTTTAAAGCAGAAATCCTCAAGCTCACTGGGTCTGCACTAGGATAATATAAAAATAAAGAGGGCATCAAAGAAATTATGAACAAATTTTAAAGTTCTCCTCTTTAACCAATATAATACAAATATAAGGGCAAAGAATGAGTGTTGCGCAAGTGAAATAATTACAAAAGCAAAACAATAATAATTTTTACATCTTCAAGTGACAGCCACCATGGTGTACTGATTTGAGTATTGGACTACAGTTCTGAAGACCAGGATTCAGATTTCCACTTGGCCATGAAAACTCACTGAGTATCCTTGGGCAAGTCACTCTCTCTCAGCCACAGAGGAAGGCAAAGACAAACCACCTTTGAACAAAGCTTGCCAAGAAAACCTTGTGATAGGTTCACTTTACGGTCACAATAGGTTGGAAATGACTTGAAGGCACACAATAACAAAATGTTCAATTGTTTAAAGCCTTCACATGAATTATTTGTCTTCAGGTTTGTCATGCTTGGGTATTTCTTATTCAGACTGACATCCATTCTTCCACTGTTTTGCAATCAGACTGCAAAGCAGATTTGCTGGTTTCACAGGAAACCAGCTGTTAGGGGTGTGTGGATTAGAAGGAATGTAAAGCGCTAGCTTTAAATGATCAAAAGAGTTCTAGGTACTTTCACAGAATTGTGCATGGTCTGGAGTATCTGAACAAACATGAATGTAACAGAAATAGGTTAAGAGCTGTGGCTGTTTCCTGTATGGACTTCATTAAATGTGCAACTACTACAAATATTATATTGTTCCAACATTAAATTAAATTTGGAATTTTAGCTCCTGGAAAAGGTGGTATCGCTATTATCACTACTTGAGCGATATCACCACTGCTCACTGAAATGGATGGTTTCTTTGTTGCTGTTGTTTTTGTGTCCCTTCAAGCCATTTCCAACTTTCTTGAGGCAAGCCTATCAGGGGTTTTTGGGGGGGCGCTGAGAGTGTGTGATGTACCCAAGGACACTCAGTGGGTTTCCATAGCTGAGCAGGGAATCAAACCCAGATCTCCAGGGTCATAGATCAACACTCAAACTACTATACCTGCTGGATCTGCAGAATGGTTAAATATTTACCTATCTCAGTGCCATTGCTGACTTTTGAATCTTTTAGTTCATCTTCTATGTTGCAAGAGCTTGGTCATATGGCACCATTGCTAGTTATAACAGTATCTAGTGTGACACAGTGGTTTGAGCATTGGACTACAACTCCAGAGACCGGAGTTCAAATCCCCGCTTAGCCATGGAAACCCAATGATTGATCCTAGACAAGTCATACTCTCTCAGCCTCAGAAGAAGACAAAGTCAAACCCCTTCTGAACAAATTTTGCCAAGAAAATGCCTGACAGGGTCACCCTAAATCAGAAATGACTTAAGTCACAAAACAACAATAGAATACCTAAGAGAGCCAGTCTGGTGTAGTGTTTAGTATTGGACCAGGACTCCAAGAGATAAGGATTTAAATCTCTACTCCTCATGGAACCTCCTCTGAACAAATCTTGCCAAGAAAACCCTGTGATAGGGACACCTTAGGGTAGTGAGAAGTCAGAAATTACTTACAGGTACACAACTA
This sequence comes from Iguana delicatissima, assembly GCA_948472985.1. Classification (NCBI taxonomy): domain Eukaryota; kingdom Metazoa; phylum Chordata; class Lepidosauria; order Squamata; family Iguanidae; genus Iguana; species Iguana delicatissima. The sequence continues at coordinate 755,901 of CAOKZL010000193.1, read as the reverse complement.
CTTGTGGCTGCATCTCTCACCTCATCTAAGACATTTCTATATGGAAAGAAAATGGAAGTAGGCAGCTGAGGTGGCTAGTGATTTGCACATCACAGGGTGGTAAACCAGATCCAGAAGTCAGCCTGAACTTTAAACAATATGTTTGGGGAGACAGAGTTTGCTGCTTTAAAGTTCAGAGCAAACCAGCCCAGAGGGGTGGAAGCCACTATCTGCCACTAAGAAATAGTCAGTTAAACCCTCATTCTCTGCCCTTTTTCTTGGAGGAAGTCCCACCATGTTCAGTGGAACTAATTCCTAGGTTATTGATTGTAGAATTTCAGCCAATCACTGACATTCTCTGATGCCACAGTTTCAATAAAATCCCTCTCAGAGAGATACATTGTATTCATATTGATCCTAACCAGAATCAATTTAGGCAAGTCACTTTAGGTAAATTAATCTCTTTTACTCAACCCACAGCTTAGCTTCTGAGGGAAACCTATTACAAGATTTTCTGGGCTAAGACTGTGTGGGTTTCCACGGCCAAGCAGGGAACTGAACCCTGCTCTCCAGAGTGGTAGTCCAACAATAATATAATATCAGGATATATTCACACTGTATTGCGCTGTTATGCTTAGACACTCATTTTTTTTCCAGTGTGCAACTGTGCACACACACATACATATATTTTTTAAAAATTGTGTATATAAAAGAGCTAGAGTGGTGTAGTGGTTTGAGTGTTGGACTATAACCCGGCTCAGCCACGGAAACCCATCAGATGACCTTGGGCAGAACACACTCTGCCCTCAGAAAACCCTGTGATAGGTGTGTCTTAGGCTTGCCATAAGTCAGAAACAACTTGAGGGCATGCAATGACAATATATACAATGTATATGTGTATATGTATACGTGTTTTAAAAATGCACATGTATTGGCAAAAATATAAAATGACAATATATACAATGTATATGTGTATGTGTATACATGTTTTAAAAACGCACGTGTATTGGTAAAAATATAAAACGACAATATATATAATGTATGTGTGTGTGTGTACACATGTTTTAAAAATGCACATGTATTGGCAAAAATATAAAATGACAATATATACAATGTATGTGTGTGTGTATACATGTTTTAAAAATGCACGTGTATTGGTAAAAATATAAAACGACAATATATATAATGTATGTGTGTGTGTGTGTGTGTGTGTGTGTACACATGTTTTAAAAATGCACATGTATTGGCAAAAATATAAAACGACAATATATACAATGTATGTGTGTGTATACATGTTTTAAAAATGCACATGTATTGGCAAAAATATAAAACGACAATATATACAATGTATGTGTGTGTATACATGTTTTAAAAATGCACATGTATTGGCAAAAATATAAAACACGCAGTTGTATATACAGTATTATGATACATACACACATCATTTTAAGTTTTGCTATTACTGACAGTTTGGCAAATTTTTGTCCAACTTGTGGACCACGTGACAGTTGTCGTAATATTGACAATGTCGTAATATTGACAATTAAGTACTCTGAGAATAAAACTTAAAAGCTGGGAATTTTAATCACACTATGGCACAAGTTTGAAAAATAAGTGGTTTGTGTGTGTGTGTGTGTGCGCGCGCGCGCGCGCAAATATTATTACTGACAGGCAGCGCACGAAGTTCAAGCCTTTGCTTTTTCCAGACACCCCCCGTTTTAAGGGAGAGAAGTTACCGCGCGCCCAGGACTCCTTCTTTAAAAACAAAAGTTTTACCAACAAGAACACCAAACAAGTAGCGCCCGGAAAGAAAAACAAGAGGAAAAGGCGCGCCCTTCTTCCAGGCTGCTCCGTTGTTCGTCCCGTCCCGGGTACCTTTGAGTCCGTCGTTGAAAAGAAACCCCCGGGGGGCCTTTCGAACCGAGCGAGCTTGAAAACAAAGCAGCGCAAACGTGGGCTCCGCGGGGGGAGGCGCTCTGCCGGGTGACGCTCGGCACCTGCCGCCCCTCCTCCGGCGCCCGCTCTGTGGCGCGAGGGCCCCGCGCTTCTTCCCCGCCTCCACAGCCGGGCTCTCCGACCTCGCTCTGCCCGCGCTGTGACGTCCCTCGAATAGCGGCCCGAGGCGGGCGATTCCTGTGAGGAGGCTGCGGTGGTAACAGTAGTAGTAGTAGTAGTAGCAGCAGCAGCAGCAGCAGCAGGCGCTGCTGAAGCTTCTTCCCCTTTTCCTTCGCCTCAGGAAGGGCTTAGAGCGGGTCAGCCAGAGGGCGCGACACCCCGCGGTCCTTGGGCCAGGCGAAGGGGTCCTCCTGGCAGGCTTCCCCGCAGCATGGCACGCGCCGCCCCTGGGCCTCGGTGGGCGCCGCTTTGCCTCCTCCTCCTCCTCCTCGTGCCTTTGGCCGTCGAGCCTTCAAGGCTGAACATCCCCAAAGTGTTGCTGCCGTTCACGCGGAGCACCAAGATCAACTTCACCCTGGAAGCGAGCGAAGGCTGTTACCGCTGGTGAGTGCAAGAGGGAGGAAGCGGCGGAGGGCGGCTTTGAACGCGCAGGGCCTGAAGCGCTGAGGCGGAGGCGCAGGTGCGGCGAGACGCGCTGCTCCAGCACGTGGAAAAAGAAAGTCGCGGTTGCCGTTTGGGGCGGGGGGGGGGGTTAAGCCGCCTCCCTTTCGTGCCTGCAGAGGACAGGTTCACTCGGCGAAATGTTATTACGTTGCCCTCGGGGGTCGTCAACGAACTCTTTTTTACCCTGTTTTATAATTTCCATGGCGCCTGCGTCACTGTCGCAGGCCTTAGCTGTGGTGGCGCTGCCATGCCGAGTTAAGGGGCGTCCCCTCACACCAAAGAGGGAGGGCTCCGTGGCTCCAGTGGGGGCCCTTAAAAGTTTGCGTGTGCGTTCGCGCGCCCTGAGTTTCCCGCCGCAAGCGACAGTGGGCCAGAGGGAGCAGTCCTCTGCTGCGGTGTCTCGAAGGCGGGAGACGTTCAGCCCGCACCAGAATGACGGCGCATCCGGGCAAGCAGCAGAGGCACGCTGCGAGCAAAGCCAACCCGGCAGGTTTTGAAGCACAAAAGGGACAAGCCGCGGTCCTTAGAGTATGAAGCGGTGAAGTTCTGTGCGGACAAGGAGAGCGGGTGTTTGGGTCCAAGTTTCTAGGATTTGTAGGTTCCCCACTTCCCTGTATCTAAGGCCATTTCCACACTGTTACAGTGCATTATTCCACTTTTTAGCATCCTGTGGAATTCTTGAGTTTTTTAGTGTACTGGGGCAGAGAGCTTTCTCGCTGAGAATTCTAAATGCCCCTCCCAAACTGCAAACCCCAGGATTCCATAGGATGTTGAAAGTGGAAGAATAGTGGAAGAACAGTGTAGTGCAGAAATGGCCTAAGAAATGGTTTAGTTTCTTCTGTGCTTGGACATACAGGCATTCAGTAAGCAATATTTTATCCCGCATAAAGAAACTGAGAAAGGAAAATCTTTTTTTTTATCCTAGCCCTTTACATGCCAACAGTCAGTGAAGTGACATTTCAGTTGCTGGTTTTTATAAGAAAAGAAAAGGCAGCAAGAAATAGAACTTTCAATGGGATACTGTAATACAACTGGAACTTCAAGATGATTGATTCCATCTCACACACTACTGCAATACTTTTTACAATATGTATTTCTTATTGGGTTTTTAAAAGAGAAGATGAGCAGAAACAGTTCTTTTGGACTTTTTTAAAGTAGCAGTTATACAGAGGGTGGTAATTTGTTAATCAGTCAGCATTGTAGACACCCTTGAATATTAGTGGCATCCTAGCCTTCTTGCTTGTGCAAGATTTAGAAAGAAATCACATAGCACCTTTAACCATTTTATTTTGGCATGAATGCTTGTGGACTCCAGTCATCTCATGTAGTCCATGAACACTTATGCTGAAATGAACTGAACAGTCTTTAAGCTGCAACAAAATTGCTTTTTGTAGTGAAACAGATTGGCATGGAAGGAAAGACTCAGGATTGCATCTGAAGAAGTGAGTTTAGCATCTGTGAAATCATGCAGAAATAAAACTGAGTTAGTCTCAAAGGTGCTGCCATGTTTCTTTTTTTTCTTACCCTCCATGCCTGCATTTTATGCTGCGAGAGACTAATAGGTCTATTTCTTTGAAAACTACCAGATTAACATGGTCATGTATCTGAAAATTGATACAAGATTGCATTTCCAAATTTTTAACCAAATGCAATATTGTGTTCTATAACTACTAACAACAATATAAAGTATATATAGAGAGAGAGGTTGCCTTTATGGTTGAATATTCTTCTAATACAGCTTACAATAATCAACATAAAATGAAAATAACTGTACTATAACTCTTTTCATATTCTCTGGAGGCCTTGGGATATATTAACTACTTTGCCATTTTCATTATCACAAAATCCACATATTTGTTGCTAAAGGTTTGAGGGGAAGAGTATGTTAGTGGTACAAATCTGAACGATGTGTCTTTTCAATCCTTTTGTGTGAATATCATCTTGATCCTAAATAAATATGTGTAAGATTTACATGGATCTCTGTGAGGATTCCTTGGGATCGTGGTGGAAACTTTCTCATCAGTAACCCCCAATTTACTTGATTGGGCTTATTCTCAGGTTAGCATCATTGGACTGCAGCCTTACTGGGGTGGCCACAGCAATCTAAAATAGTATAAGATGGGGAGTACCTGTTAGGAGACAACTTTTACTGAGTTTAGTGGTGATTATGTTGAGATTTTAGCATGTGCAACTTGGATACTTTGTTTCATTATCTGTGTATCACATTCATTCTTCTTCAGAAATATAAACTTTTGAAATATTCGTTGTTACTGACAAACACCAAATGATTGTGAAATAGAATGAAATTATAACAGTCAAAGGATAAGAGGTGTGTATGTAAATATATGAACATCTGGCCATAATTCAGTCTGGGAAAACATTTATTTTTTTTTGAAGCAGAGAGGTAAACATTCTTGCATCAAGTTCCTGTCTGTCTCAGGAGCCATAATAGACATGGATTTAACCAATATGTTAATTCTGAAAAACTAGATTTTCATCAACTTGTAATTCACCTAGCAATATCATTTTGGAGTTACTATTTAATTACCATATTTGCTGGCATATAAGACACATCTGTGTATAGGACCCACCCCATTTATATACCGACAAATACTATTTGCTGGTGTATAAGACACACTGGTGTATAATATGTACCCCATTTTCAAACAGTATTTTTCAGGGGGAAAGTCAGTCTTATATGCTAGCAAATACAGTATTCTTTCAAGGGAACATGATGTGGTAAGAGCAGAACTGCTTCACATGCAAAGTCTGCATGAATCCAATTCTGCATTAGTGTCACAGAAGACTTCTCTGATTAGTTAGTTTTTGCAGCCTGTCCTAAGCAAGTTTAATCAGAGTTGGTTGAGACTGACTTTGTTGCTTAGGGATGCATATAAATATGGCATAATTCAGGTTTGAAAACAGCTGCTTTTCTGGTCCCCTGTGCCACATAGTAATTTCTTATCACAAACAGGCAGATGAATTCTTATAAATGGGAAGAGGGGGTATGAATGGAACTCAGATACTGTTGGACTGAAACTCCCATGATCCTTTGCTGTGTGAGCTAGGGTTGATTGATGCTACTGTTGAACAACATCTTGGGGATCACAAGCATAATTTATTTTATTTATATTCAGCCGTTTCTGTAAAACTAGGGTTCAAGGCACTTCATAACAAGATGAAAGAAGATAAAAATACAAACACACAAAACATTGCAATTAAACAAGTCGTTCTAAAACCCAACCAAATTAAAAGCAGTTTAAAAAACAAAACACATCAGTAAAAACTATAGAATGCACTTACAGGTTAAAAACCCCTTCCTCAGCATGTAATCACTTGCTAAAACCTGACTAAATAAAAAGTGGCTTGCCTGTCGTTGGAAAGACGAAAGGGAACGAGGCAGCCTACCTTCCTTTGCAATGGAGTTTTACAACCTGGGAGTTGCCTACCCCACTCCCAAGCAGAAAAAAGGCTGGTTCTTTTTTCCTCTCCCTCTTTTTCAAACTGCCTATGTGCTACAAGTGACCAAGTCTTTATCAGCAGGTGGACTAGCAAAAAGGATTATGAAATAAATATAAATAAATAATTTATTTTAATATGCATTTAATACATTTAATATACATATTCTAAAATGTCAGTGGAGCTCCTGGATGCTTTAATAATTACCAGATAGCAGGCAGGAAGGTGGAGTTTAACCACTTCCTCCTCTGCTGCAGTCCCACCAGCAGTCATTCCTCCAGAGCTGCTGTTTGCACTATTGAAAAATACATTTAACCAGTACTTGCACATTTGCCTGATAGCAACAGTGGGACCCTCATGAAAGTGGAAAAACTGCAAAATAACTCCCCCCGCTCCCCCTCCCATTCCATTCTGGGGCTCCTCCTTCCTGTTCCCATGCAAAGTGGAAAGGAATGGGGTGGGGTGGGGCTCACTGGAGTATTCATTTTCCCTTCTGGTGCTTCCTTCTTCTCATTCCCATGCAATATGGAAGGGCATGGGGGGTTGGAAAGGTTTGTGTGGGCTTTCCTTTCCCCCTGCAAACCTCCCCTTGACATTCTTGTGCCTTTTGCCCCAGTGCTGAAAACCTGTAGGAGCCTTCCCCTCTCCATTCCTTCCTGTTTGGCCTTGGTGCGAGTTCTCTGCACCAGTGCAAAATGCACAGGAATGACAGGGGGAGCTCTGGAGGGGTGAAGGAAGGCTCGTGAGAACCTTCCCCCACCCCCACCCCCACCCCCACTCCCTTCTGTTTTGAAGATGAAGGGGAAGCTCTAGAGGGGGAAAGGAAAGCTTGTGCCCCCATTCCCTTCTGTTTTGCCTTCGCATGAGTTCTTCGTGCCAGGACAAAATGCATGGGAATCAGAGGAGGAGAATGTGGGGTGGAAACCACACATGCTCATGTATAATCAAATTTGTGAAGGTCAAGTCTAAGAATGTGGAGGGAGGACCGTATAGTACTTCTGTTTGGTCAAAGAGGTAGCACAAGAAAAAGAAGGAAAAAATGAATTTATAATGAATGTAAGCTGTTCACTCCCTAGTCTCCCTCTATAAAGCTGTATGAGAGGCAAAACAAAGATACCAATTAAAAAGAGTAAGTCAAGGCTGAGGTTTGGTAGAAGGGTATCTGTCAATAAAGGGGAAAACTATCAAGAGCTGAAGATAAAGTTAAGTAAAGAAACAGCTGAATCCAAGAATTGAAGGAAGACAGAGAAGAGACCAAAGCTTGCAAAAAGGCCTCAGAATTAACAAAATGAAGTTCTCCAAGCAACAGAACAATTCTTCATAAGAACAAGGCAAAAACAATGGCCAAGGACATGTATATGAAAAATGAAATCATCCATAATAAGAGTAAAAGTAGCATCTGAGAGAAAGAAATTCAACCATGAATCAAAATCATAAATAAAAGTTGAACATGTACCAGGTAGAAGGTAAATGACTGCAATACTCAAGTGCAGAGACAAAAAGAGTCTCATACCATGGCCTCAAAAGAAGAGAAGCAGTGTGTTGGTGGAAATGAAAAAGGCTGAAACTGGCATAAGCTAGATAATGGAAGATCTCTCTTACTCCCCCCATTCTCATGGCAATTTGTATGAGAAAAGAAGAGCCCTCCAGAGGAGAGCACAGCTGAAGCAGCAGTATCATGGAGCCAGGTCTCAGTGAGAGCAAGAAGATGAAAGGTCTGGAGAGAAGTAATTTATGAACAGTAGCAACTTTAGGAGTAACTGAACAACAGTTCCATTAGGAGCAAGACAAGAGAAGCTGGGCATAAGGAAGACAGCAGATGGGAATCAGATTAGAAGAAATGGAAGAAACAGGAGCTGTAGCAAAGAAGAAAGAAAAAAAAGGTTTAAAAAAAGAGTTACCAGTAAAAGAATAAATATAACCAAAAAAGAAAGAGATAAGTTACAAAGAAAAGGATGAAACACTGACATTAATAGTAATGAAACCAGGATTCTCAGTCAGCTGACAAATAGCATTTCCTGGATTCTTCTTGTAGAGCAGTGGTTCTCAACCTGTGGGTCCCCAAATGTTTGTGGACTTCAGCTCCCAGAAGCCCCAGCCACTATGGTCAATGCTCAGGGCTTCTGGGTCCAAAAACATCTGGGGACCCACAGGTTGAGAACCACTGTTGTAGAGGATGCTGGAACAGTTCTGGCCTGATTTTATACTCCCAGTTCTCAGAGATTACACAACCTGGTGTGGGAAGATAGTACCCAGGCCTGAGTCTGCCTAGAGGCAGTTGTAAGCAAGTTAGTAGGCGACAGGAGAGTAAAATATCTACAGAGGTAGCGATAGCAGCAGCAGGATGACACACCTTGCCTTGAACATGCTAGAGAACCACTTCCTCCCTTGCAGAAGGTGCTGGCAACACTTCTGGCCTGATTTTATTCCTGCAGCACCCAGTGATAACACAGTTGGGTGTTGGAAGGCAATACCTTCCATAATATTTTTCATTGGCCCTTTCCACACGAGAAGAGGAATCCGCGTAGTGACGGTTCGGGGCGGTTTGAACCGGGTTTTTTTGTATCCGCGCTAATGCGCACTCTCTATTCATACGTCTTATGTTTGATCCAGCTTAGCGCGGTTTCAGAGATCCACACGTTGCCGTCCTGACCACCCCCGCTATTAACATAACCCCGCCCACTATGGCTGTGATAGGCTGTCCACGCCCACGGCCCACCCCCGTTCATCTCAGGGGCGAATCAGCGCGTATCTGCGCTTCCAAACAAGTGAGCAAGAACGTGATTGCGCGGATCAGGGGGAAAAGAAACACTTTTTTTCCGGTTTTTAAAAAGCACGTGCAAGCACAGTTGGAGACGTTTCTAAACGGATTGACGTGTGGAACTTGGAAATTAAAGACGACTCAGCGCGCTTTAAGGTATGGAAGACCTCCGTCAGAAATCGCGCTACAGTGCGCTAAAGCGTTTTATTACCCCCGTGTGGAAAGGGCCATTGTTGCTACTCCTTAATCTCTGCCCCTTTTCCCTAGATCTATTAAAAAAAATAGGGGACTCAAAATTCTGAGAAAGATAAAAGAGGCCTAAATAGTAAGCAGATTCATATGACTTCCACAACTTCCTGCACAACTATCCTTATAAATCTAAATGTTCTGGACAGAATTTCATATCTCTTTAAGTCTATTGTTTCTGCCCCTGGTTGTACCAAATAAGCTTTTCTTTCATTTTTTTTAAAGCCCACACACACTACAATGAGAATATTCATCTGCTATGAAAATCCTGACATACTGAAATAATACGAACATCTGTTCACATTTCTGAAGGCTGCTGAATTCACTGAGGCTAATTATCCTTCTTGTATTCACTAAACATTGTCAGGTGGTGAATGCTGTGGGAGTTGAGCAAATGTTTAATTCATTCTTATTGAATCAATGGCACTTAAGTTGCTTAGGTTTGACTGGATCAAGGTTCACATGTGACTGTTAGTGATACCTGAGGTTTGAGATTCAGTCACATTAATGGATCAGACTTTTGCTCTGACTGTTCTAAATTTGCAAACGTGATGCATTCACCAACACATGTATGTTTCCCTGAAAGAGAGTTTGTTAATGATAACCACTGTGTTAATCGTCCTTCAGCAAGGAATTGGTCCAATCACTCAATTATGTTGATTATATAAGGCCTGCAACAACTGATATGTCAATGCTTCTTGGGCTTAGATTCAAACCAATGCACAGCATACAGTTGCTCCCACACACATGCCAAATGTCAAGCAGGTTTTATAGAGGGTCAGTCTAAACACAGGAATTATTGTTCACATTTCTGTTATTCTATCTGAACAGGTCTGTGCAGAATAAATCTAATTCTGCCAATGAGTCATGTTTAAAGGCTTAAATGTGAAAATGGCATTAGAATGACCAGATGAAATTGCTTTGGATATCCTCTTGATTTTCCTCATTGTCCCAAAGCTTAGATTTAAGCAGTTTAATAAATTATTTAATCAAAAGCTACTTTACTAAAAGAATTTACTAAGTCATGCTGAGAGGGGGAGGAACTACCAAAATACATAAATATAGAAACCAAAATAGTTTAAAAAAGTTTTAAAATAATATATTAACTCCACCAAATGACACTGAAGTCCCAGTTAAATGCATGTAACATGCCAGTTTAAAATCAGTCATCTCTAATATGGATTGTTGTTGCTATTTGTGTATGCCTTCAAGTCATTTCCAACTTACGGCAACCCTACAGTGAACTTATCATGGGGTCTTATGAGGTTGAGTGTGTGTCAGATGCACCCAAGGTCAACGAATGGGTTTCCATGGCTGAGCAGACAATCAAACCCTGGTCTCCAGGGTTGTAGTTCAGTACTCAAACCACTACATACAGGTACAGAACTACTTACCAACTATCTTCCTATGGCTTATATATAATACATAATCAGTATGTTTATATAAGTTTTCCACCCAGTTCACAAAACTTAGAGCCAAATTATATGATTGGAAAATATTAGATGTCTCTTATAGAAGTGTTGCATCATGATTCTACTTTAACTCTCAGGGCTGCATCCTACAGAATTCTGGGATTTATAGTTTGGTGAGGCACCAGAGCTCTCTGCCTGAAAATTATAGATGCTCCTCCTTAAACAACAGATCCCATAATTTCATAGGATGGACCCATGGTAGTTAAACAATACCCTTCCAACATTTCACAGATGAAAAATGGGACACATGAGGTCAAAGAACATTAGATTGTTGTCAAGATGGCAAAAGCTGTTAATCAGACAAGAAGAGGCTGTGGCAGTTCTTTTTGCCTGATCCTACTGCAAAAGGCAACATTCCATCCCCTCTTCTCTTTTCCCTTCTGCTGAATTAACTGAGTGAAAACTACTTTTGCACTTTGAACTTGTTTTACAGCAACTCAAGTTGAGGGCAAAAGGAGAAGTGGGAGGAGGAGAGAGAAAATGGGACCTTTTCAAAGCAGCTGAAAAAGTGTATTAACAGGACTCTTCCTGCCAGACTAGGGCAGCCAGAGGGTATGTTAAAGTGGTATCAAAGTGCTATCATAGTACAGTGTGAAAGAGATGTTAGTAAACTAAGGCCATTTCTGCACTAGCCTGTTACAGTGCTATTATTTCACTTTCAACATCCTATGGAATCCTGGGGTTTCGTACCCTTGCGAAAGTGGAGCAGCCACTGTACTTCACTGACTCATGCTAATGCACAGTATTCTCAGTGTCTCCTTTCTACCTGATTCTCTTTGAAAGCACGCCCTTCCACCACTTCCTCCATTGTTCTCTTCTAATGATTTTGCAACTTTCTGTAAAACTAAAATTGAAAATATCTATTCTGATCTTGCTGCTCCTGAACTTTCTTCATTAGCTACATGTAAAATGTCTGTTTCTTCTACATTTTCTACCCACCCACCCACCCGCCTGTCTTGTTAGATGACCTATGCAAAATGTTGATGTCTTTGAACCCTTGTGCCTGCTCTCTTGGTCATGTTCCTTCTTACTTCTTAGTTGCTGTTGCCCCTACCGTTTTTTCTTCTCTTCCTCAGATTAATAATTTGCCCTTTCTACTGGTTCATTTCCTTCTCAAATTAAACATGCTACTGTGTCTCCAATTCTTAAGAAACCTTTGCTTGATCCATTTTCTCTTTCTGATTATCACCCTGTTTCACTGTTGCCTTTCTTCTTGAAAGTTTTAGAATGTGCTGTTTAGCTGTTGCCTCAGCTTGCTTTCTTGTGTTTCTGAAATGGATCCCTTCAATCTCAATTTCATCCTTCACACTCTATGGAGACAGTTCTTACAAAAAACACAGATGATCTCCTTCAGGCGAAGTCAAAAGGCCTATATTCAGTCCTTATTCTCATTGATTTTTCTGCAGCCTGTGACACAGTTGATCATGCTCTTTTGTTGGATTTACCTCATGATCAAGGATTTACTGGTTCAGTCCTCAACCAGTTCACATCTTAGCTCTTAGATCGGTCGTTTAATGTGTTAGCTGAAGGTTGTGTATCTTCTTATTTTCCCTTTCCTTTATTTTCCCTTTTCAGTTGGGGTTCCACAGGATTCTGTTCTGGGCCCTTTGTTGTTTTCTCTTTATACATTATCTTTACACAATATCATCAGTTCATATAGTTTCCAGTGTCATCTTTATGCCAATGATACTCAGCTGTATATTTCTACTCCAGACCTCTTTTCTGACATCAAACATTGTATTACAGCATGTCTTTCAGCTATCTAAGCATGGACCATTGTCACCTAAAACTTGACATTATGAAGACAGAACGACTTATTTTTCCTCCAAAACCTTCTCTACAGCATATATTCTCCATCATTGTTAATAATGTTCCCATTATCCCTTGATAGAAGCACACAGTCTTGGCTTTATTTTTTACTGTTCTTTTTTATTTCTCACACTAAGGCTGTAGTAAAGTCATGTCAATTTTTCTTTAAAACATTGCCAAAATCAGATCTTTTCTTTCTGCTTCCTCTTCTAGGACTTTAGTTCATGCCTTGGTCGTTTCCTGCCTTGCTTACTGAAATCTTCTTTTCACTGGGCTTTTATTATTTCAGCTTAGTCCTCTAGTATCCATTCAACATTCTGTTGCTGAGATTATTTTTTTGGCCTGTTGTTTTGATCATGTTACCCCACTTTTAATATCTTTTCATTGATTTACCCATTCCTTCTAGGATTCAGTACAAGCTTCTTGTTTTGATGTTCAAAGCCATACACAACCTAGCTCCCCATCCTCCCATCTTTCTGCCTTATTTCTTTTCACCAGTTTGCTTGAGATCTCCATTTTAAGAACTCTAGGCTTCTAACACAACCAAGCATTTGCTCCTCCTTGGCTTGGCTTCATCCTTTCCACTTGCTGTTCCATACCTTTGGGAATAGCTGTCCCCCGAACATTTGCAGACTGCACCTTCGCTTGCAATTTTTAAATCTCAGTTAAAAACTACTGTTGTCAAAAGCTTTTAGAATCTTAGTTTACTATTGTTTGTAATCTTATATAGTTTGATTACATGTGCTTGTCAGTTTCTTTTAAATTATATTGTATTTTTGGTGTGTTATATCTGGGTAATTTGTTTTACAGTTGTAAGATACAGTTTTACTATTTCTTCTCTCTGTGTTTATGGGTATGCACATGTATGTTAAACTGTATGCCTTTGGCAGGACCCCTTTCCTTCCTTCCTTCCTTCCTTCCTTCCTTCCTTCCTTCCTTCCTTCCTTCCTTTTCTTTTTTTTTTGGCTGTTTTACCTATAAAGCACCATGTACATACATGGCACTTCATAAGTAAACAATGACAATAATGATGAGACTGAAACTGAGGAAGCTTTTTACCCCTTGTACTCCCCAAAGAAAATCAAATCCCTTCCAAAACAAAAACAAAATAAAACTATACTATAATAGCAGATAAGATGACTGCTGGTTTCCAAATTAAGCAAAAATTGGTTCAGAACTTCTGTATTTTCTCTAGAGATTTTTAAATCTGCTCTTTTCCAGTACTCAGTTAAGAGTACTGCTGAATATATATGATTCTGTATTGAAATATATATTCTGCATTTTGAGGCCTAATATTTTTCATGTGTGTTAGACCTGTTGGATATGTAAGTTTGCTACACAAAGCCTCAGGATTGAAAATTGCTTGTTATATTGTTGGCATTTACATCAGTCTGATTTTGTAGCTAATTCTAGTTATGTTGTTATGTTATGTTATCCTTTAATTTTTTATTTTTGTATTTATGAGTGACCAGAGATCTCTCAGGAGTATATTTGTACTCTGTAAATAAGCTGAGGCCACTAACTAAACTTGTATACGGTAGTCTTGTCCCAATATTCCCTGCTTCTTAGGCCATTTCCGCACTAGACTGTTATAGTGCTATTATTCCATTTTCAACATCTTATTGTATCCTGGGGTTTGCATTATAACAGTCTACTGCGGAAATGGCCCCACTCTGGTGTATTTTGTTTGTAAGTGTTTGATCATCCTATATAAAAAGATTTTGCTACATAGAAGAACAGGAAACAGAGCTGTTTCACAAGTGAGTTTAATGTTATATTCTCTGTGTAGCAAAGAAAACAGAAGTAAAAGTATGAATGTGGTTTCACACACAGAGGGATCCTTTGGAACAGTAATACACGTTAGCTTACTTTTTCATTTGTGCTTTTTATTGCACAATCCTGTACAATTCTACTCAGAAGGAACCCATTATTCCCATCTATGCTAGTGAAAAGATGCTGCTTGAATATTTTTATTCTAGATTTATTCTAGATAGATTCTAGATTGGCATTTGACTTTTCTTTCCTCGAAATGAAGAATAAAACAGGCCTAGGTTGGAGCATACTCACCTAGACTTTGAACCTAATCATTTTGTTCAGTGTGTGGATGCAAGGGACACTTTAGGTTGAATCAACTAGGAGATGCTTAGAGGTTTGATATTTTCTCACTAAGGATGAAAAGGCAAATTTTGGTAACAGCCTCTATAAGCACTATGCCGTTGGGATTTTTTTTAATTAAAAAAGGAAAATTGGTTGAACCAATCATGCATCACAGTTAAGAGAAACTATTAATGTGAATCATTTGCTGCCAGTAAATGTTATAATTAGGTTACCACCAAAAATGTAGCAGTGTTTTTGAACTGAATCACTCTGCACCTATTTAGTATTGTAGCTTGCTTCTGCTTTATACTGGGTAATGTAATGTGTTTTAGCAATCACAAGATGTGACCACCACGAAGAACAAAATAGAGACAGTTTGAAGGTTGTATGTTTTGTATATCAGCTATTCAGTCTCTCAGAAGAATGTAGGTGGCTTCATGTTCCTTCAGTCGAGAAAGGAGAAGTAGGTCTTTAAATTTCTCAAAATGTCAACTTGTGGTTGGGGTCATTATCATTTATTCTCTCAAGTTGTTTAGCCCTGAAATGGTTCAAGAATTCATTTATAACAGTGAAGAATGATAGTTTCTGGTGGCCACAAATTTATCAGCATTTTTATGATCCTAGCCCTTTCTGTTTCCATCTTGGTCAGGCGCATTTTAGCACTTTGAAGTTCAGACTGCAGGCTTTCCTTTCAGCAACATGTAATAAGTATTCTTGACCTGTCTTCAGATTGATCTCTAAGACATCACATGCAGGATGTGTGGGCGATAGCACTATATTTTATTAGAAAAGGTGGGAAGATTTGGGGGCCCCAACAACACGTTCTTGTGTGTATATACTCAGAAATGAATCCTACTGTTGTACATTGCAGTTTATGGCAGTTAGCCATTTCATATTCCCATTTTTTGCTTTTAAAGGTAGACAAATAAGGGTAATTTAGCAGTTAGGCGAACTGAGTTAAATGGGTACAGAGGATATTGATGAGTAATTCAAGGCTTCCTGGTACATCTGCACAGCAGGTTTAAATCTGTTTTATTTCATTTAACTTTTAAAGCTTTCT
This sequence comes from Iguana delicatissima, assembly GCA_948472985.1. NCBI lineage: Eukaryota > Metazoa > Chordata > Lepidosauria > Squamata > Iguanidae > Iguana > Iguana delicatissima. The sequence continues at coordinate 740,459 of CAOKZL010000193.1, read as the reverse complement.
TCAGAGGATCCTGGGGACTGTAATCCAATGTGTTGCCCATAATTTTCTGTTAGCAATACCTACCTTCTGCAGTTTACAGAACCAGTTTAGCGGTTTTTCAATTTTCTAGGGGAATGGAATGGCTATGGTATTGTCAACAAGACCACTGAAGTTTACCCCACCTCCAGCTTGCCCTGTGGTTTTGTTCTTTTTTTGTGGGACTTCTATTGCCTGTCTGAAGCCATTTCTGCACTACACTGTTATAGTGCTATCATTTCACTTTCAACATTCTGTGGAATCCTAAAGTTTGCAGTTTAGTGAAGGGCATTTAGAATTCTCAGCCAGAGAGCTCTTTGGTCTCAGTAAACTACAGACCCCAGAATTCCACAGGATGTTGAAAGTGGAATAATAGTACTATAACAATGTAGTATGGAAATGGCCTGAGTCTACTCATAAGACAGCAAAATCCTAGCTCTGTGTATAGAGCTCTGTATTTGCTGTTGCAGAACTAGGCACCAGACAAATTAAAATTAAAATGAGTTTTAGCAAAACCACTCCATTGTACAGAGGAAGGAACCCATGTTACATATTAACCCATGTTATACATTGATCTTCAGATGTCCATATGAAAGACAAAATAGGGGAATGGGGTTTCAATATATATTCTTGATTTTTACCCTTGATTTTTGGTGGAATTTTAAATGTTCAGGATGAAATGACTATTAATTTTTCATTGGCTAATAGTACACTGGCTAATGGTGTTGAAAGCCAGTGTGGTATAGTTTTTTGAGTGTTGGCCTAGGACACTGGGAGACCCAGCTTGGCCATGGAAACCCATTGGGTGCCCTTGGGCAAGTCACACACTCACAACCTCAGAGGAAAGCAAGGACAAACCCCTTCTGAACAAATTCTGCCAAAATCCCATGGTATGATCACCTTGGAATCACCATAAAAGTTAGAAATGACTTGAAGGCACACAGTAACAGCTACGGTACTGTTCATGAACTAAGAAAGAACGTAAGCTGAACTTTAGTCCTATAGAATGTTGACCTCAGAGCAACAGAGAATTTATTTGCTTGTCTTCTGAACCAGTCTTCAGAGGAGAATTTGTCAGTGGAGGCAGCGGGAGATTCAGTGGCTCAGAGGACTTTGGGTCAGCTTTAGGTTGTCCATCAGCTATAACCTTTCCAGGCCAGAGATAATCTATCCACAGTGATTCACAGTGCCAATTATTTACTGTAATGTGCACAACATGGGACTGCCCTTGAACATAACTCAAACTCATGGTACAAAACACAGCAGCTAGGCACCTGACCAAAATACCATGTAAGAATTGCGCTGGCCTGAAAGGAGGGCTTCTCTCTATGTATGATTGCCAGAGGATTGCAGTCTGCAGAAGGGGCCTCCTTCAGGTCACACCAGCATGGTCAACACACTGTGTGAAGACATGTGGAACATTTTCAGCTGTGACATCTAGGTTGTGGAATGTCCTCCTCTGGAGGCCTGATTGGAGCCAATGCTGACTTCACTTTGACACAAGTAAAAGCATATTAGTTTCCTAAAGCCTTTGGAGTCCTACTGGTTGACTGCAAATGTTTATGAGTTTCAGGTTTTTAGCCTACTTTTAGTTTTAAATTTTAAATGATTTTTTAAAATCTGTTTAAACTATTTTTTTATTGTTTGAAATTGTTATAATCTGCTTGCATCAGTCCTACTTGAATGTTGCCCTGAAACTTCATAATTTAGGGCAGGATGTAAATATAATAAATGTTAAGTAAATATAATGTGATTAATACAATTCAGCCCAGTGGCCTTATTCAGGCAATTTAGCCCAACTCTCCTGAACCTGTATCCTTTCAGATACATTGTACTACATCTTCCATTATAATCAGCCAACATGACTTTCAGGGAGAATTGGACTCACGAGCTCGTCTTCCTCCTTCTCTCCTCTGACATTGGCCCCATTTTCAGTTAACCACATTCCAAACCCTAGATTTTGGTTACTTTTCTCTTCAGTTTATTGAAACAAGTTGGTTTCAAAAATCACACTTTGATACTTGTTTCAGTAAACCATGATAAAGAAAGTCATGCTCAGGCAAGAAAGCTGCAGCATAGCAGCTAAACTGGACTGCTGTTAAAACCTGTTGTAAATTTTGAGTGAAAGTCTGTGTTCTGTATTTCTGAACGGCATTGGCAAGGGTTATTGTGCCTCTTTGGAAATACCGCAGATCTGATTGATGGGCTGGTAGAGAAGGCTGACTTCATCATTTTCAATTAGGTTGGGCATTGTTCAGTTTATTTCTTTTCCTCTTTGTGTGCCCAGCTGGTTCTCAACATAGCTCCTTTTCACTTTTCTCTCCCAGAACTATTCTTGTCTTGAACTCAGATCAGGTAAAGAATTTTGGCAGCCCCATCCTGAGAATATATTCATTACAAACAGCATTCACATAATAGGCTCCTGTTATGTTTTATTCAAATTCAAGTAGATACTTAAAAAGAGAGGGAGAGAGAGAAAGTCTTAGTGACTCAAGTTGGTAACTGTAAAACTTCTTTCTTCCCTTGTTTTATCCTCTGCAGGTTAATTAAAAAACATTTTTAGGAAAATGTTGAGAGGTGAAACTGCTACAGGGAAGAAAGAACACCTGGAATTAATTTTTTGGGGACAGAGGAAAAGACTGGATGAGTTCAAATTATATGAGGAGGGAGAGTTCCATGGGAACCTTGGCTTATCATGAATGAGCTGCACATTGCTTAATTGGTTGCAGTTAGAGCAGGAGGATCTGAACAACCCATAGGGCAAAATAGTGGATTTGTCATGTCTGTTTCAGAAGGCAGCTTCATTTTTTGGTTGGTTCTGTTCTAACACAACCCCCAAAAAATACCAGATTTTGTTCTTGGCTTGTGTCTTTGGTTTGTTGAGAGACAACAAACATGAGAAGGGAAGCTGGCTGCTGCCACATAATATAACAGACCAACAAACCATGGAACCATTCCAGTTGTGAGCAGAAACAACTATGCACCATCTGTTTTGAAAGACAGATGTGTGTTATGCTTAGGTTTGCCAGGAAACGGGGATATGTTATATTTTCAGGAAGAGATCTGCAGGAGATTTGACCCACATGAGACAATTCCATCTGTCCTTCTCTTTACTTTTGCAGCAGGAACACATTGCTACTTGCTGCATGGGAAGGAATAATCACATGTTCAGAGAGCTTTTACTGTGTTCCTCCAGCCTGGTGGATTTTTAAAATTTAAATTTATTTATTTGCTGCTTCTAAACCAAGACCAAAATATGTGGAATCCTAAAACTGGCAATACTGAAAAAGAAATGTGACATGATTGAACATGAGTTGTAATTTTAATCGTAATCTTTTTAATGTAAGCCACTTTGAGTTCTAGTCTTGGGGAAAAGGTGGGATATAAATAATGTTAATATTAACACTAGTGTCCCAAAACATCATTTTTTCCTTCATATATGTGGCAGACATCAGCTGAAGTAATGAATAAGTAGTAATCTCAACTTCAGGAACATTATATACTGTGGCAGGATCTTTTTTTCCCTGGGCTAGCAGAGAAAAGTTTTTATAGAGCTTAATTTCCAAAGAAAGAAGAAACGGTGGCGCATGCCACAACTGCCTTCTCTGAACACTTAGACTACTATGAAAACATATGATTGCCTACAATTAGCAAGAATTCCTGTTCTGGTATGTTATAAGTTTCCTCCTGGATGTCAGCACAGAATCTTTCAATTTCTTCTTCTTCTGCTTCTGTAGTTGGAATATAAATTTGGATTATGGTTATACTGATGATTTTCCTTGAAGTCTTATTAATATGATTTGGTCAGATTTTGCATTATATCCTTTGACTGCTTTTGCTACATCTGTCCGCAGTATTAATTCCACCCTATTTCATCGTAGATTTTCATTTCCTGATTACAACACAGTGTAATTATTTGACTCAAAATATTCCATTCCTGTCCATTGAAATGTTTATATGTTCCATTTCTCAGCTTACCCTGATTCATGCTTCTCATGTTCCAGATTCCTATAATATGTGTTGTGAAGCTTCAGACTTTGTTTTCTGGGTGCATCAACAGCTGAGCTTGAATCCAGTTGCATGATTAACCACAAGTGTTGCTCAGAGTTGTTTTCTGCTCTACCCCAATAGTTGATTCAGTGTCCTCCAACTTAGAAGTTGAATCTTCTGGGACTCTCTCTTGTTCATTTTGGCTTGTCTCATCAAAGGGTTTTTATAGCAAAAGACATTCAAGAGGGGTTTACTATGCTTTCTTCTACTAGCAGGTGATAACTATGATGCCTCTGCTGTTGTCTCAGAGATCCTCCACACATGTGCATACTACTGTTATTGCCCGGTAGTTGGCACATTTAACAAAAGCCTTTCTGACACATGAGAGCCTACTACTAGCACTTCTACCATCAGCACAGCCTCTTGTCTCACAGAAACATGCAAACCTACTGCTGTGGAAAAGTAGTGCCACACTGAGTCTTTCCTTTTACTTTAGGTCAAAACTATTCACAAAGCCCCAATCACACAATGAAATAAGCAGTGCTGGTTTCTCTCTGTGTGTGTTTGTCTCTCCTCCAATGGCTAAACTAGATATGTACAAGCTTGCTGGATTGGCTATAAAGCAAACCTGAAAGTTCAGTTTTTATTATTGAATGGCATGCAAATACAACCAAGAGCACTTAACTTCTGACTTATCTTTCTGCAGTACACTGCCCAATACTAGGAGTGATCAAGCAGCAGATTGCAAGAAGGGAAGAGAAGGCAGAAAATGAGTCTTGGTCCTCTCCGTACAGGTCTCTTTTAATAATAAAAATAGATTCTCTCCCACCTCTGTATTTTTAGCAAACTGGCAGCTGAATGTTTTGCAAATATATGCACATTGGTTTGGCTGACACCAAACCATTTTAGTGGCATAAATTTGTTAAGAGTAAACATTTGCAGAATATTCTACAACCTGAGAGTCTGAAAAATTCCTTTTTGTCAAATATGGCTGAGATCCTGCACTGGAGACTAAGATGTGTAACTTTATGATGATGTGGCTACATTTCTAACATGTTGGCACAGTGTTTCTAGTGAATTGCAGTGATGTGCATTGGGCACCATCAAGCAATGGGACCTGTTGTACAAGAGAACCCATGGAGCAATGGCCATGCTGCTGTCTCTCCCTGTGGAGTGGTTCCAGTGGCCCAGTTACGTTTCTTCTCCCTTCCTGAGAATACAAAAGTTGCACAACATCTTTACACATTCATAAATCAGTTTATAGTGACATTAATTGCCAACAGTATTCCAACCTGTATTTTAAACAATTTGACTATTGATGAATTTCCTTCTCCAGTATAACTTTAGTCATGAAAGTGTTAAGTTTTTAAAAAGAAAAATGAGAGAAGGAGTTCTCTAAAACACAGGAGTGCCTGCTTAAATTACTATGACTCTGCAGCATGGATGAATTCTGAAGTCAGCCCTGCACTGACTCAGTAAAGATCCATGGCCAGGTAGCAGCAGCAATGGGATTCTCCCTTCCCCGCTCTCCAAGAAAAAGAATATGTTGTTGTTTTGTGCCTTCAAGTTGCTGGTGTCATGCCCTGTCTTGGAGACTGCAGCAGCAAGGAGAAGGATTCTGACTCCAGGCAGAGGCCTCCCCAGAGGCTGATAATACACAACAACAACAAGGGCCTGAGCCAGGGGAAGAAACAGAGGAAGACATAGCTGACACACTTACCTTGCAGCAGAGATGCTGTGAAAGGGAGGGCTTGTGTCACTTGGCCCATTTAAATAGCAAGCGAGCCCTAATGAGGGAACACCTGTGGTGACAGCAGCCATAGATAAAAGAGGGCTCCAGCTGGCCTTTCCTCCCAGGGTCAGCAGCTGGCTTCTTTGGTTCTGAAATCCTGAGCTCTTGGATCTGGTCATCTTAGAGTTTTGCCTGTTTAGACTGTGGTTTGGATTTGCCTCTTTGGATTTGTTTGCTCTCGGCTGCCTTTCTGCTTGGATGTTCTTTGACTCTCACTGAATGAGTAGGAGCTGTACTGCTTATGAATTATGGCCTGCTCTGCTGCAGACACAACAGTTTCTGACTTCTGGTGATCCTAAGGTGAAACTATCATGGAATTTTCTGGGACTGAGAGTGTGTGAGGCACCCAAAGTCAGCCAGTGGGTTTCCATGGCCAAGTGGGGAACTGAACCCTGGACTCCAGAATCATAGTCCAGCCACTTAAATCACTAGAGGAAGATAGGGTAAAGCAATGGAAGGAAGAAGAATGGATGGCAGCACCAGGGGAGAGGGAGAAGTACAGCTAGGACAAAGATGGAGAATGAGAACAATGGGCAGGGAGTATAGATTTTAGGATGGCAACAAAAGTTCATGACATTATGAAATTCTCTGTAAAGCCATCTGAAAACTCTATAACATTCAGGAATGATCTGAAAGCTCTGTAACATTTAGGAAGGATCTGAAAATTGAACACAACATATTATTTAGAGTGGTAAAGACAAATTAGCAAATTCTCAAAAATTCTTGGAAAATAAACTTTTGGAGAATGTTATTTTTCTTGAAGAATAATATTTACAGAATATTCTCATCTCACATTATTAAGCCATTTTGTAGTAAAAGTGTGCATCAGCCTTGGTTTGAGACCAGTGTGATTTTAGAACAGACACCATGAATTAGAACAGTTAGAAGTCTTCTCAATGTTTTGAGTTTAAAATGGAAGAATATACTGGGGATGTGTGGAGATTTCTAGCTGTCCGCTGTCTTCCCTTCTGATCACTACAGTGGGCCCTTACTATCTGCTGGGATTTGGTTCCAGGCTCTCCTGTAGATACTAAAATCTGTAGATACGCAAGTTATATTTTTTTATATAACCATTATATACAATGGTTTTTATATAACCATTATATATAATGGTTTAGTAAAATGGTGTCTTTTTGCTTTTTAGAGTTTAAAAAAATTATATTTTCAAACTATGGTTGGTTGAACCCATGGATGCAGAATCATTGGATACAGCAGGCTGACTGTAATGCCATTAGCTTTCTGCACCCACAAAACTGATGAAATCCAGTGGCGTAACTAGAGCTTTTGCCATCCGGAACGGTCCCTGAGTTTGCCACCCCTCTCAATACACACCAAAAATTGAAATCATTATTTTTGTTATGTGACTTCCTTACAAATTTGAATGCTGGCAAGCATTCTATAGCTTCACAACAAGCAATAGTTGAATTCTTAGACAGTCAAAACGACAGAATTTTAAGTTATGTTTTTACTCAGTAACTAAAGGATTTTCTAATAAACAGTTTATTTGAAATTGCTGGAAGATGGTGATGTTACAGCAGGACTTCGTTTAAAAGTCAAGTAACTTTATAGTTAACTTATATTCCAATAATTTTAAAAGGAGTTCTTTAAAAAAAAAAATTATAGGACTTCTACAAGACCAGAGGTTGCCAGCATAGAAGCTGTTGAACAAGATGACCGCCAGTGTTCACAGAAAGCTATTGTCCAGGCGAAATCATCCCAAGTATCACGTCTGACAAGTATTATTTTGGCTGAAGATGTTTGTGAGTACAGTATTCTGCTGCCTTCTTGTTTTAAAGAGTTTTATTCTGAGGGAATTCTGTGGTACAGTAGAACCCATTCCCATGAGAGTCTTAATGGATACAGTCACAGCGTGATTCTGTTCAGTAAGGTTTATTTCCAGTTATACATAGGATTGAAGCCAAAGTGTAAAAATGGATTCTCCTACATCTGTGTGTATCTGAAGTTTTAACTGTCAAGGAGAAAGAGAAAGATGTAGAATTCAAAATGAAGTATATTTTACCTGTGCCTCCTCTTCATTTCTTCTGGCAACTATGACCTTTTTCCTAGATCAATCAACTTTTATTTTCTGGAAAAGGGCTCCTGAACCCAAGGTTTTCTACTGTCTGATGGACAGACAATATGTTAAAACCACAGGTAAAGGCACCCCATGGAGATGGAAAGGAAAAGGTGCACATGGAGGAAGGAGAGGCAGAGAGGTATTGCTAACTTCCTTTTGTCTGATAGAAGAAAAAGTATAGAAAGCGGGGAAAGAATTTAATACTTAAATTCAGATGGGAGAGTGAAAAGCAAAATGAAAAGATGGATTGTAGGTAAAAGATGAAATTTAGAATGTCTTCATCTTTAAATCTTGCATTTAACCGTTTTTAACTTTCTTATAGAAGTTGTATTGGTAGAGAAGTCCAAAGAAGTCATTTGTGCACGGGCTAGTTTATTTTAGACTAGTTTATTTTTTGGGGATTTGATGAAATATAAAGCAGATAAGGTAGCTGTTGTGGCTGTGCCTAGCGAGTATGCAGTTCAAAGAATCACTGCCTGGATCCTCCCTCCCATCCTCTCCAACACACACACAAAAACGCATCAGTGGTATGTTCGGCTGTGTGTAGTATGACTTATTTTGAGATGAGTACATAAAACGATTTTGCTGACTATTGAATTAATCACAATAGTAGTGTTCCGACATAGATTTTAACCCTGATGCTTTTTTCCTAAAAACTGAGCAACGTGGCCTAGATCTAAAGGAGTACTGGATCCAAAGTTCCTTGGGGCCAAGAGAAGTACAGGCTATGGTGTGGGGCAGTAAGTTTTAGAGGCTTCATCAAAATCCTAGTAGAGGAACTTTCCAGTGCTAGAGCTCCTGGTCACAGGTTGTATCTCCACCAAGCTGAGGACTATTCTGTACATCCTTAGCCTCCTAAAACAAAATGCACCCCAATCAAGAAGGTTTCTCAGTCCTCAGGAGAGGCTTTTTAGAGGCCGAAGTGATTTTGATGTTGAACAGAAATGTCACTTTGAGTCTTTCCCTTCTGCCAGAGTCTATATCCCAGGATCCAAGCTGGTGAGTAAATGGAGAACATAGTCATAGGAAGATGCATGTTCTGTGGTAAAGAGTGAAAACAAGAGACTCTGGTTGTTGAATGCATATTGAAAACCATGCCCATTACTCTCCATTCTTATGCTATCAGGTTATAATTGTCTCTACTCTATGTTGAATAAAGACCTCAATCCTTACTGCCTAAGCGAATGACTTGTTACCTCAACATGTTTAAAACACACATTAAGCCATCCAATGAATAGTACTGTAGTGGTTCTTGAGACTAGTAGGACTGAGTCATTGGTTATTTTCTCATATCTCGTCCAGTGACTGGCCAGGTGCTTCGCTGTGATGCTATAGTTGACATTATTCATGAGATCCACATTGTGTCCACTACAAAAGAACTGTATCTAGAGGATTCGCCACTGCAACTGAAAATTCAAGCATTAGATTCTGAAGGTGAGTCCTTCTGATCTATCCAACAAAGTACTTAGCTCTATGTGATTACACAGTGGCACTTCCCTACCTGAATGGTAGTTACATTTGATCCATACTGATTTTTTTTCTTTTATAAATCCAAGTTCCCTGATAATATTAGGCAAAGGATTTTAAGAATACCTTTATTATTTTTTCGAATACTTTTATTTCTATTTGCCTTTTTTTGTATTAATGCGCATCTACTCTGATGAAAATCCACTGAGTGCCTTAACTTGGGATATTTTCTGACTCCGATGAAAATTCCGGTGTTTCAATATTACAGGGCATAAAAATGCCTCGTGTCCACAAGAGTATTTTTTATATGGAAGCAAGGATAGAGAGAGAGATTAAAAATTTGAGGAAAAAAATGAGGAGCTAGGGCTCAAACAGCCTAGAAAGAGCACATGCAGGTTGCGAGTAGCGCTTTCTTCACCTGTGTGCTTGATGATTATTGTAAAGTCTCATCTCATGGCTCCAATCAGAATCCCAGTAGTCAGATTTTGAATCATTTGAAACATCTCAACTTTCTTCAAGGAGAGCCCAAAGTAAAGTGCATTTATAATTAACTCAGAAGTTACCAAAGTAGGGATATCCAAGGCTAACTCTGGCTTTTCCAAGGAAAGAAACTGCTGATACAAACAGTAAAATTGTTAGAAGGCACTTCCGTCGGTTCACTGTCTTGAAGATGAGAATAAGGAGTGGGGATGAAGGAAGTAATAGAATTTGTACAGCCAGTGAATAATGTCAGAATTTGTCTACTTTGAATAAGAGAGATTCTTGTTCATTAATTGGATTAATGGGTATATCCTGGTATCAGTTAAATAAAGCTGCTTTGAAGAATATTGCTTTGATTTCAAAAAGAGTCAAGCTGGTTCCTGAACATGATGTCCTTGTAATACATGCAATGTAAGACTGCTATAGCTAATGTCACAGCAGGAATTTAAGTTTTGTTTGGTGTCTCCTACAAAGCTGCGACTTCAGCACTATTGCAGTTCTCTCCACTTTAAAAAAAACTATTCTATTTGCTTTTCCTTTGTTTCAGCAACATTGTGGAAAGATTTATCTTAGCTTTGCAGTGTGAAATCATGTGTCATGAAAACAACCAATTATGATTGTACATCTTGTATACAATACCCTTGGGTACTGAAATTGTTTTTTTCTGTGGTACACTGCATTTTTAAATATGAAGTTTTAGGGTGAAAGAACGACACACAGCACTTCATACTCAGTTTCAGTAACCCATAACTGAAAAATGTGTAAAATCCCAGAAAATATGTAAATACATAATTCTTTAAGAAGGACTACAGGAAAGTTAAAGTGTGACTTTGTATTAAATTAAAATGTGGCATTAACTTCTTAATTCTAGCAACCAGGCACTGAAATTAAAATAGTGTGTTTCAACAGTAAACAGAAATGGGAGTGCTCTTAATAATAATAAAGAAAACAAATAGAAAGTTTAAAAAGTGATTTACAAGGTTAGAAAAGCCTCTTAAATTCCTGAATTTGTATTATGAGGTAATTATAAAACCATATAATGAAACATCTATTTCTGGTATGGGAGAAGCTAATGAATAGGATAATGTTGAAAATATTGTTGTAACTTACAGAAAACATCTGTGAATATTCACTAATATCCTAAACCAATCAATTAAATTGTTTTAATTTAGGTTATTTTAGAAAGAGTACTTCTTTACACACCCACTCAGGAATAAGTCCCACTGAGTTTGCTGAGTTATTCTCTCCTAACTGTATATACAGTAGGAGTGGGAACCATGCAACCCTCCAGGTGCTGGGTTGCATGCCGCTCCCAGGAGCCCTAGTAAGCATGGGCAGTTAGAAGGAATGCTCTGAACTGCAGTCACACAACTTCTGTGGGCCACGCAATTCACACCCCTGAGAGTTGCAGCCTCAGTCTCATAGGTCATTTCCATTCTTTTGCAAGTTTGAGGCAGCCAGCCAGACTCTTCATTACTCTCTTATCCCAAATTATAATGAGGTAGTCTCAAACAGAGAGCCAGCATGGTGTGGTAGTTTGAACAGTGGACTAGGAATCTGGAGACCAGGACTCAAATCCTGACTTGGCCATGGAAACTCACCAGGTGACTTTGAGCAAGTCACACTCAGCCTCAGAGGAAGGCAAGGGCAAATGCTCTCTAAGCAAATCTTGCCAAGAAAAAACGGTGACAGGTTTGCCTTAGGATCACCATACTTTAGAAATGACTTAAAGGCTCACAGCAGCAACAGTCTCTAACAGAAGAGAAAGGGAAGCCGCTGCATTCTTTTCTTTTAAAAAGTTCGTATGGTAATTTGTACAGTAAGGTTTGCAAGAGAGTTCAGATGTTACTAGCATGAGATTCTTTGCCATTATTGCACCAACAAATGTTTGCATGAGCAAAGTAACACTGGGAAAGTATTGAGGTATCCAATTTGTTTCCCATAAGTAGCTGGAAGTTATAAGTAGCTAGGGAAATGGGAACATTCTGAAGCACTTACTTTATTGCTAACTGCATACTTAGATCACCACTAGGAACAGCATTTGGTTCTTTAAAGCGAGATGGTCTGATGCAGAGTATCTGCATGTCAGATTTCATTGAATGGTGGAATACCTCACAGACTAAGGTTCTGCAAGGAGAGTTGATTAAAAAGAAGCTGTACTTTAAAAAAAAACATACACTTTATTTTTCACCTCCGAGGGCTGACAGTGTACTGATGGCATCAGGCTGCATCCATACTACTAATTTTCCACAGTCGCTCTTTCAGTTCTTTCAAGTTTAATTTGTAACATGCTTCATGACAAATATACCCAGTGTGTATATGATTGAACTTCACAGGTATTAACATCACAGCATACCATATAGAAATTACTTCCTTCTGTTTGATAAGTTAGCAATTCTCTGACATGGTCACAGTCATTTCAACTCAACAATTAACATTAGCATTGCAACCTACTTCTGCTTTAGGCTAAATTCATTCTTCTTGTTCGGTAACACACGGATCCACTTTCCTGCTCCTTATGATTCCCAAGCATTTGTGATGTGGTACTTGTGATTTCTAAGGTATGGAAAGTGTATACTGTAATTCTGACACTTGTTGATACTTAGTTTCTTGAATTATTTAAAGGAAACACTTTTAGCACTTTGGCGGGGCTTGCCTTTGAGTGGATGGTCATGAAAGATCCAGAAATGAATGGATTCTCAGATTCTCACAATGCACTCCGGTAAGCATGAGTTATGTTATTTATTTCTTTTATGCACTAACAGAAATATCTAGCAGCATCTGAGTTGAAAACTTCAGTCTGTTGTTCTTGCTATCCTTTCCTCCGCCTGTTTTCCTTTTGTGCTGATGTGCTCTTTTTCTTGTCTTTTCCCCCTTGGTATTCAGTCAACCTGTATCAATTTTTCCTGGGTTACAGATCCCTTTGTCATCTATTTCTGTTTTCTTCTTCCACATTGTCTTTCTTTCTCACTGTTCTTTCCCTGTACCTTGATTCCTCAATTCAGCCAACCATATTTACATATTATGCAAATTGTTTCCTCGTTATGCATATATGTGGTGGGGTTATAAATATGCACTGCTGATTTCCCACTTAGAAGAAGTCCCTTCAAACATGCCTTTCTATATGGAAAGTGGAACATTTGGTATCTTGGCACTCTCTCTCTCTCTCTCTCTTTTAATATATTGGAGGAGCACACAAAATAAGGTGTGTTGTACATTCCCATGATACCTTTTCTTTTATCATTTTTTAACTATGTATTATCTTCACAGATCTCCTGTGCTTTTAACAGCTGCAAGAATAGTAGATATTGCACTGGTACAGTTTTCCCAGGAATGAGAATTCTACAAACTTTGATATCTTGCTTCAGGCAGTTAAAGTTAGCTGGCTATGGGTATGTTCAACCTCAGCAGCATCATATTTGTGTCTGTGCCACTTTCTCATGCTAAAACCCTCCTCATAGTAGCTTACAGGAGCAGCAGTAGGATGGGCATGGAGAAACCAGACCTAAGAGTGTCTCCTTTTCAGCCTTATTAGACCCGAAGAATTTTTTTTAAAAAACTATGTATTTGGATTCTGGATCATGGGAGATTATAGGAGGTTTACGCCCAAAAAAGTATATTTTCTAAGCTCTGACAATGGCACACATACACATACATCACCAGATAGCTAAGTTAGGTAGAAGTAAGACCAATGCTGTTGTAGCATTGGAGAAGCCAGAAATGTAAGTGCCAAAATGGAGAGGTAAGTAGCCTGCTTCACACTCCACTGCAAACCAGCTGTTGCTATTTGAACCAAACCTCAAGGATTCCTTCTCTTGAGGAGCTTTCTTTTTGAAGGAGCCTGATGTCATTCACCTCATGGCAGGCTTAGTGTGATACAGTAGACTAGACAGATTTTAATTAATTGAAGAAAGCTGATGAGAAGAGAAGCAACTCACTTGAAATGTGGTGCTGGAAGAGTGCTTTATGGATATCATGGAATACCAACAAGACAGATAACTGGGTCCAAGAGCAAATCAAGCTGGAACAGTCCCTAGAAGCCAAGATGATTAAACTAAGACTGTTGTCCTTTGGAGATAACATGAGAAGACATGACTCACTAGAAAAGATGGTAATGCTTGGTTAAGACAGAAGGCAGTGGGAAAAGAGGAAGATTGCATTATAGATGAATAGACTCAATCAAGAAAGTCACATCTCTTAATCTGCAAGACCTGAGCAGAACAGTTGATGAGAGAGTAGCTTGGAGGTTTCCATCTATAGGATCTCCATAAGATCAACTTGACAGCAAGTAATAACAATAGACATTTTTTAAAACAAAATAATCTCTAGATGCATACTCGTAGGGTCCACTTGAGTATCCATGTTGTGTTTTAGTGGTGGGTTTTCATGGTGTTGGAGCTGTGCTTCAGGCAGACTCACATACATGACTTTATTACAGATAAAAATAGTAACTAAAAGGTCGAGCAAAGAGCACATACTGTTGTCTCGAAGAGGATACGACATTCCCTAAGACTGAGAACGGACATTAGATTCTTTGTAATATCTTCAACTGATCTGCCATGTTGAATCGGTAATTTCATCCCTGGAAGAATGATGTACTACCAAACAGATGTATGAACTAATAAAGCAGACACCATAGATATAGATAATTATAGATATAGATATATAACCCACAAGCCTTATGTTCCAAGCTGCCATCCAACATACACAAGCACACATACAGCCAAAATAAATTCAGCCTCTGAAAGGCTTCCATAATTGATTGATGGGTTGTCCTCAGTTAATACAATCACAAGTTGTCCGGGTTTGAATTATAGATGCTAATTTTGATTTAAAAGTACAGTATATGAGTTAATTAACTTAGATTTATAAGAGTCATACAATTGATTTGGTACTTTCAGTACACACTTTTCATTAAAAATCACTCATAATTAAAGTATAATCAGTTCAATAATACATAGTCTCAGTCTCCTGCAGTCTCCAGCAGGTTCCCCAGCTGAATTGGGTTATCTCCCTGGGCTGGGGAGTATAAGTGAGACTGCTGAAGGCTTCTGTAAGCACAATATCACTGCAGAGAGAGTGGAGGACCCCAGAACCATTGGGAAGTGAAGAAGGAGCTTGCCAGCTGCTGCACATACCATCTGCCCCCCTCCTTCCCTCTGGGACTCATCGCCGCAGAGTGAGTTGCCTCTTTGCCGGACTGAGGTCCAGACAGTAGACCTCAGCAGGTTCTCCAGCTGGATTGTGTTCCCTTCCCAGACTGGGGAATAAATGTGGGACTACTGTGGAAGTGGCCCCACTGCTGGTGGGATTGCCACCAAAGGGGATGACATCAAGGGGGGGGGTGCCCCTTTGAGGAAGCCTCTTCAGAGGTGGCACAAGGAAAAGGACCTATCCTGTTGCTGGTTTGCAGGAAAGAAAACCTTACCAGCTGACCATTTTTGTGGGGAGAGAAACATGTTACCAACAAAATTAAGGAGATAATGGTATTTATGGAACAGCCATTCAAGTTATATGGGGTAGAAGGATATATGTAAATTGGTCATGGTTTTTTTTATCCTAGGGGTAGAGTTAGTCACTTCCAAGCAGTCTCACATCCCAAATCATCTGGATAGTCATGGCAGTAACCCTCCAGAGTTGAAAGTACTGCTGTTGGTGAATGGTAAAACAGCTGCCATTCAGGACCTGATCCTGGATGAATGTGCTGACCCTGGCATGTATTACAGACCTGGTTGGGTGAGGCTTGGGGGTTAATGGCTCTCAGTTTGCCCACTAGAATTCTCAGTGCACCAGCAGGTGAGACCTGGGGAAGAGAGCTGGAGTTGCAGTGGTCTGTCAGGATAATACTTTCCTGACCAGGCACCCTGTGCTTCAGGCTGCAGGATTCAAGTGTGTTTTTGTAAAGGTGAGTAGCTGGGACATATTAGGGATTCTGTTGTGTACCTCCCATCCTGTTGCTCAATGATCCCTCTTCCTGGGCTAAGAAGGGTGGTCTTGGGGGTCGTGTTGGAGTCCCCACAGTATGTGATTCTGGCAGAGTTCAATATCCATGCTAAGGATACCCTGTCAAGAGTGGCTCAAAACTTCGTGGCCACCATGAAAACTGTGGGTCTGTCCCAAGTGGTATTGGCCCACTCATGCTGCTGTGCACACTCTAGACCTTGTTTTCTGTACAAGGGGTATGACTGATCCGGGAACAGAGGAACTTTCTTCTGTTCCACTTCCATGGACAGATCACTTCTTGGTCAGGTTTAGACTTACTGAGACTCAGGCCCTTTGTAGGTGTAGGAGACCCATTAAGATGGATCTGAAGGGATTCTTGATGGCTCTTCACTTGGCAGGTGATCCTGTTGACTAGGGTGGCAGACATGATGGTTCCTAAGTGTCCCTTCTTATGGAGTGGAGCTAAACTAGCCCCATGGTTTTCTAAGGTGCTGGCAGCAGTGAAACAAGAGAGACTAGAGGAATAGTGGCAGAAAACTCAGAGTGACTCTCACTGAAAAGAGGCTAAAATCTATCTGAAGGCTTATAGTGAGGCAATAAAGGTATAAAAAAAATGGGGAAAAAAACCAAACAGTTTTCCTGGCTAATGCATCCACACAGAACCATTCAGAACCATTCAGCGGATGTTTCAAGCGGCCAGGGATCTATTACAATCTGGCCCAAAAGAAAATGTAAGCCACTCAACACCCCATTGCAGAGAATTTGCCCACCATTTCACAGATAAATTGCTCTGATCCTCTCTGACTTAGATGTCAGAGTTGACACAGTTCTGATGGATATAACCTTGCCCCCTGGTTGTCCAGTGTTGATGGATAGTTTTCAGTTTGTGCAACTTGAGGAGATGGACAAGAATCTGGGAGAGATGAGAGCCACCACATGTATACCAGACTCTTGCTCTTCTTGGCTAATTAAACAGGGCAGAGTAGTGCTTGCTGGGTGGATAAGGGAAGTGTTTAATGCCTCTTTGCACGGGAGGGCCCCAACACAGCTGAAAGAGACCAAGGTAAGACCTTTTTTGGAAAAAAAAAATCCCTGGATCCTACTGTGATTAGGTAACTATAGGCCAGTCTCTAACCTTCCATTTTTGGACAAGGTACTAGAGCAGGTGGTGGCTTCTCAACTCCAAAGGTTCCTGGATGAGGTGGATTATCTAGATAATTTCAGTCTGCTTTCAGACCAGGTTACAGGAGACAGACAGCTTTGGTTGCCCTGATGGAGGATCTGTGCAGAGAACTGAACAGTGGGAGTGTGTCTCTGTTGGTTCTGCAGGACCTCTCAGCAGCTTTTGATACTGTTGAACATGGTACCTTCTCAGTCACCTAACTGAGATGGGGCTTGGAAGTACTCTTCTGCAGTGGCTCTGTTCTTTCTTAGAGGGGCATTCTCAGAGGGTGCTGGAAGATTCCTACTTGAGTCCTTGGCCATTGGCCTCTGGAGCCCTTCAGGATTCAGTATTGTCACCTATGCTATATAATATCTACATGAAATGCTGGGAGATGTTGTCCAGAGTTTTGAGGCTAGATATCAGCAGACCCAACTCTATTACACCTAATTCTGAAGAAGCTGTTCCGGTGCTAAACCAGTGCCTGGCAAGCTGTAATCGACTGGATTAGGGCAAACAAATTGGAGCTTAATCTAGAGAAGGCAGAGGTGCTTCTGTCAATTGACAGACAGGTCTTGGAAAAGTGATTCAGCCTGTGTTGGTTGGGATTACACTGCCCCTCAAAATGCAGGTTTATAATTTTGGAGTCCTCCTGGATTTGGCTCTGAGCCTGGAGGCCCAGGTCAGCAGTGCCCGGGAGTGTTTTTGCACACTTAAAGTCCATGTGTCAACTATGCCCATTCCTGGAGAAGCTGGATCTGGCCACAGTGGTACATGCCTTTGTTAAATCCTGTTTGGATTACCACATGGGGCTGCCTTTGAAAAGTGCTCAGAAGCTACAGTTAGGACAAAGAGCCGCTGCCAGGTTGTTAAGTGGGGCTGACTACAGGGAACCCAGCAGAGCATTAAGGTCATCTGGAGAGGCCCTTATTTTAGTCCCACCACCCTCACAGGTTCATTTGATGAGAGCAAAAGAAAGGGCATTCCTAGAGGGTACTTCCAGACTTTGGAACTCCTTCGCTAGAGAGGCCAGGTTGGCCCCATCCTTGCTCTCCCTTGTTGGCAGGTCAAAACATTTTTGTGCCATCAGGCTTTTACATACTAATTGTTTTAATTGTTTTTAAAATCTTATATTGATACTTGTACAAATGTTTTGTCTTGTTTTTAACTGGTATTTTTAAAATAAGTTGTTAGATCCCTTGAATCTCACTATCAAGAGAAAGGCAGGATAGAAATAAATGATTGATTGATTGTATTTCTAGGCTGCCTTTCTCCAGAATTAGGACCCAAGGTGGCTTCCAACAATAAATATACACTAACAAACATTAAAAATATTAAATACAGTAAAAACATTCAAACAGTTAAAAAACATTAAACAGATATAAAATCATAAAAATACTTAAAAGCATATTCCAGTACAACGCTTAATAAATAAAGCTACCTGGCTTATGTGAAAGCCTGTTTGAAGAGCAAAGTTTGCACCTGTCAGCGAAAGGAGGAGGGGGCACGCCTAGCCTCCTGTGGAAGAGCATTCCACAGGATGGGGGCAGCCACTGAGAACGCAATGCAATAGTAGTAATAGCAGCAGCAGCAGCAATCATCTTCCATGGCTTTAACCTACAGAGTAGCCATAAACGAAAGGTTTTTTCTTCTCCATGTTGTTAGCCAACGCAGATCATTCAAAGAATACTTATGGGCTCTAGAAATGAAGAAGACCCACCTTGGTTTGCATCATGGTACTGAAAATTGCTATTTTTGAAGAGTTGGAAATAAGTATTCAGATGAAGATATAATTATAATTTTACTGCATAATGCAGCCTGTATAATTCTAGTAGCTTCATTGAGAATTCAAACTATTCTTTTTGTGTGGGTTTACATCATTTTAATATTGTAAAAGAAATAAAAGGCGTTTATTAATGCAATAAGTTTATTAATAAATTAATTGACTTAATTTTGCCTGACTTTTCCCTTATAAATTCAGCTTGAATTTAAACTCTGGGAAAAGTAAAGAATACAATTTTCTGCCATTGCTTTAGAGATGTTATTTATTTACAGAGTTTGTGTGCCACTTAGTGATGCATGTTCTCTGGAAGTCTTATGATAGAAATTAAAACAAATGAAAACCAAGATAATAAAGATATAAAACACAATATGAAGGAGTAGAATATCTGTTCTTCCATATTTCTCTGCTGCTTCTGTAAACCCACTTAGGCATATCTATTACCAGGGGGGGAAAACAAGTGTTGCTAGTATTTTCCCCTCTGTTCTTCAGGGCACATGGCAGAAAATTCTTCTTTTCTGATACCAATCTTCACTTCCCCAAGAAGTTTTGTTTCCTTCCTTCTCTCCAATCTAGTCTTAAATCTCATGGAGGTAGTAAGATTTTAAAAGTAACAGATAAATCGAAAGTTTATTGGTTTTATTTGCATAGTGTTTTGAAAATGAAAGAATTCTGACATAGCCAGACCCCTCGGGGCGAGGGGACTCCTGCTTGTTTGAACTTAGCATAAATAATGTTATAAAAGGAAAAAGTATTCTTGACAGATGGTGTAAGATCATAATGAGATATAAGGGTTACAGTGACCTCTCTGGTACATAGGGCCTAAGCCACGTTAACTTTTCGTGCTTGGCTCCTCTAGTGTGTTCCCTCTGTGGTGGTGGGTTGGAAAGCAGGTTCTGTTTTTCTGGTAGGTTGTCCTTATTATATCAGCTTAATGATTGCCAGTAAGAGGCAATCCAAAAACAGGAATGAAAGTTGTTTCTTTTACTTGCTTTGAAATATATGGGACTGTGCTTGCTGTGGGACCCTCAGATAAGGCTATTGAATAATATTTATGAAACATATTAGCAGCGAGAACTTTAAGCCCCAGCTGACCTCTGTGGTTCTTGTATTTTGTCATGGATGAAGTTCAACTGCATATATTAGCTGTGCAAACTTGTCAAAAGGCAAAATACATTTGTGTGTTCCTCTCCTGAAAAGAGCCACATTCCGCTGCCTTGAGACAGAATTTTGTGTTTGATTTTCCATTTCGGTTTAAATTCATCAGCTTTAAATGGTTTCCAGAACCATTGTCTCTTTGAATATTTTCATGTCAGTCTTCCAATGTCTTGCTATAGCTCTGTTATTGATACTGACTCTTTGAAAATAGGTCTTTAGTGAACCTGAATCCCTTTGTATAACCCAATTTGGCTACTATCCATCATAAGAAATGAAACAACAGGCATTTCATTTGTTTAATTTTCATGGAGCCTCCAGGCTACTCTTCTGATGTGTTTGGGGCTTTCTGGCCACACCTGAGAAGTACATAAAAGGCCAAATCATTTTTTCTCCATATAAACAGGTTTCCTAGATTAAGGCCAAGTAGAATATTAAATATATTGATTATCAGGAAGCAGAGGCACAGTAAATATAAAGTCCACTTTGGGTGACAATTTGGTTTTAAAATGAAGAAGATATGAGCAGAAACTAAGGGCAAGTCTGATTACTTACAGTAGGAAGGCTGAACATTACCTGATAATGATAATGAAGACTTAAATCTTTTTACGTCTAGGTGAACTATTTATCTGAAATACATTTGTCTTGCTTTTCCATCAGAGTTCAGTCTTCAGTACTGCTCACAAACAAGTGCTTCAAACAGCGAAATAGTAAATTGATGGTCAGCCATGAAATAATGAGACCAAACACAGAAAATTGGGTTACATAAGGGCCACTTTATTTGGCCCAACCTATTTAAGTTGTGTTGGCCTGGAAGCAGAACAAGAATGGGGAGGATTTTGATGTGAGTCCAGCATTGGCCAGATGTCACCCCATGACTACCTTCTTAGCCTTCACCTGAGTGAAAACACTCAGCCCCAAAGGCAATGCAAAAATCTTGGGTTGAACCCGAGCCCAACCTAATTGGAAGGTAACTGAGGGAATGCCCACTGAAGTCACAGAGTCCTGGAAGTGAGACTAGAATCCCAGGTTAGCCTCAAAGGTAGCCTTCTTCCTTGCCTGCTAGGATGCAGGACCATAAAGAGAGAGTTCCAGAGCTGTTGTTGCTACTGTTGTTGTTTGCCTTCAAGTCGTTTCTGACTTATAGCAACTCCAAGGTGAACCTGTTACAGGATTTTCTGGCCCTGCTCTACACCAAAATGGTGCCAAAACATGATAATTGAAGTTGTATATCTCCAATCCCTACCTAGCTGACAGGGAAGCCTATTTAATGACATAGAAGTCCATCACAAGCACTGTGGGATAGGCAAAAACCCAGAGGCAAAAATATCTATCCAACCCCAGTGATCTGATGAATTTTGCATGCTGCACTCAGAGCGGGAGGGTAGGCTGTGCTGAGAAGATCAAAGAGAGCCTATTAAGTGGCAGTCAGGCTTAAATAGCCTTCCATCCTGGCCCTGTTACATGCTGTGATCTGGCACCAATCACTAATAATCCTGGCCTCTGTCATAGAGACCATGAAATAAATACCTTCACCTGCAGCATCATTCACCATGCAGGTCTAAGTAAGCAAAATAATTAAACACACACACACACACACACACACACACGCGCGCGCGCAAATAGTCCAGTAGCTATTAATGGGGTTGTCATAAGTCGACACATGATGTGATGATACATACGCACACACAAAGCTCAGTAAACTTGAGGAAGAATAAACACAAAGATGCCTACTCTGTATTGTGCGAAAGCTTCAGGAACATAGAAATGTTATCAGCTGGTGCTAGAGAATAATGAAGTAAACATCTGGAGAATATGCTTGCAGGAGAGGGTGTTCTGCTGTGGTCACACCTGTGTAAAATGGACACTGAACTGTAGATTACCTCATTTTAAAAGGGGTTGTTGGAGTCCTTTAGAACAGCATAGAGACAGTGTTGTTCCAGTATATATTGAGACAGTTTCATTGAGGTAAGGTACAATGTAGTTTGCCAGAGAATTACACTTATGTGAATATTCATTGCCAATGCAAGAATTTTTGCATGGAGTGTAGTAGAAGAACAGCAAACCAAAATTTGGGGATGGTATGAGCTAACATGCACTTTTGAAAGAAGGAGAGTGGAGGAAAGAGAGCAAAATAGGGTAGAACATTGGAGCTGGTTTGAGAGGAAAAGGTGAACTAAGGAGTGATCTTTGAAGAAAGGATAAAAACTTAACAGTAGATTATTAAATCTAAAATAATCAAACAATATTAAGCTTAATCATGACTGATAACTTTTGGAGACATTCTGAATTCTTTCTAGTGTTTAAAGGTATAATATTAGATAAGGGAAAGCGTCCAGAGTTGCTGGTAATCCAGATTAGTTCTCAGCTAAATAAATAAATAATTTTTCCATGTAAAATGTTATCTTTTATCTTTTATTTGTACAAAAATCTTTTAGGACCACTGACCTCTCTTTTGAAGGTGAAAATATGCAGAGCATGAACTCATTGAAATTCTTACTATATATGGAGGCTGATACAGAGCTGTCTAGGAACCAACCTTTTTAGGATTTTCAAAAGTTAAAAAACAGAGGCACTGGGAAATCAACATGCATTTTTTTTAAAAAAAAATTAAACTGAGTGGTTTCTTGGCTACCATTTTCTGTTCCAGGAACCCCTGCATAAAGCAACAAATGTGTCTCATTATAGTTAATGGATGTGACATGAATGTGCCAGTGGCAGTGTGGGCATGCACTCACTGTGTCCATTGACTATAATGGGACACAACACGTCACACAACCTTGCATTTGTGTATGTGGAGGTCACAGTAAGGGAGAGCTCACTGTAATTTAATGTAGGCATTACCAAGATGTGGATAACTAACAAAGTTAAGCCAGTGGTGCACCAGTCAAAATGGTTCAAGATGGTCTGGAGCATATGTTTCAGAATTTTGTTTTTATTTTTTATTTTAAGAACCAAAGAAGTAAGAGAATGAATGTGTGTGTATACACACATACACATGCATACACATACACACACACACATAGATAGATAGATAGATAGATCATTTAAATAAAATAAAAATACATTTAGATTAATATCTTATTGCTTCTCTGCCTTATAAATGGAAATGCAATCTCTCTCAAGTTGATGACAACCTAATTTCTCCTTATATATTTGACCCCACTAATTTGGCTAGAATCAGTTTATCTACCTTTGCTTTGCTTTTGGTTTTACTAAGGCCATTTCTTCACTACACTCTTATAGCGCAATTATTCCACTTTCAACATCCTATGGAATCCTGGGGTTTGCAGTTTTGGGAGGGGCCGCCTGGCAAACCCCAAAACTGCAAACCCCAGGATTCCATAGGATGTTGAAAGTGGAATAATCATGCTATAAGAGTGTAGTGCAGAAATGGCCTAACTCTTCAAATTCTTTTCTGAACTGTTGTTCTTTCCTTTATAAGTTATCTTACATTAAGCTTCTATTTTCAACTTTCCTTTTGTTAAGTTTGTTACTGGGTTTTTTATCTCTTCTCTTCCCATTTAAGTTATTTTTAAGCATTGATTTTCTGCTTGCTCTACATTTACATTCTTTATTCCAATTAACATTATAGACAATATAAGAATACACTGATTTCTAGTTTACAACTGTAACTCTTTTTAAATTTTGAGCTGCTGCACTGTTTAATTGTCATTTCAAAATTGTTTTATTTCCATACTTTTTCTATGAGAAATCCATTACCGGTTCCCATTCTTTGTGGGTTTTTTCCTGTATTATTTTGTTAACCCAGAGTGTCAAATTATCTAATTCTTTCATTTGTACCAGTTTTATTAGCCAATCATCTGTTTGTGGAACAATATTGTTTTTCCAAACTGATGCATACCTGATTCTAATTTGAAATCTCCATAGGGAAGACGTTTCTATCTAGAGGAGGCCTACAGTACTGTTCTCCACCCCACCCCTCCCCTTTGCATTTCCTAATCAGCATCTTCTTCATGATCTCATATCTAAATAATTTTTAAGGATCAGCAGTGAGTCTTCACCTTTTTTTACAACTTGGGCTTACTAAGCTGATGTTATACACCTTACTAATATTAAAACTAATTTCAAGCATGTTATTAATAATTTCTACAGTATCCTGAAGTTCTCAGAATCAACGTATATACCACCTTCCTATATATTAGAGATGGAAAAAGTTGCCAAACAAGGAGATATTGTTTTAGTCTCTGGAATGAAAACAGGGAGTTCAAAACTAAAAGCAAGAATCCAGGAGCCTGTTTATACGGTAAGTTATACTCAGTGGCTTACAAGGACCCCTTCAGCTCTATGACTTTGCCTCTCTCCTACTGCTGATTGTCAGAGTTTGGACCGCGCATCTATTTTTCTCCCAAAATGTTTCTAGAGACAATAGTTTCAACTGATTATTGGCAGTGTTAATTTACTGATTTTGCTTAGTTAAGGGTGTAGGCCCCTAGGTTATGAAGATTAAAAATTGCAAAACAGTGCATTGTTTTCTCCATATTACAGTTCCTCTGGGTATTCAGATACCTGGCAGATAAAAAATAAGCATCCATAACAAATATGAGCTTTATAGTGCAACATCAAAGTAATAATTTAAAAAAGCAGTAGGATTATCTTGTAGTTGATTATGATTGGCAGAACTATATAGGTTCGGGTTGTTTATATTGTTGAAAATGAAGGAAATTAATTGATAAAGTGGAAGTAGAGAAATAATTCACTTCTCGTTTAGTAAAATTCATGAGATTTCTCATTTAGTGAAAACCACAAATATAGATCATTTAAATCAGATGGTGGTGGGTTTCTTTTTCTTTACTGGTGAATATATTCCAGAAATGAAACATGTGGCTATTCATATTCCAGTTTGAATGGAATTTATTTAAAATTTTAAAAAAAAATCTACTAAATGTTATTTCTGGAAGTTGAATGAGCATAATAAATTCTTCAGGTGTACTTTACATAACCCCACAGAGTGCTATGCAGAATATAAATTCATGTTCAACTTGCACATTTGAACCATTGTGCCTGGGAATACACTTATGTGGTCTCTTTATTAGTATAATTTGTTGACTTAACCTGACTGCTGAAAGTTTCTAATGCAGCTCTCTGTGTATGTGTGTATATACCTTCAAGTTGCCTGTCAGCTTATGGCTGTCCCATGAATTTCATAGGGTTTTCGTAGGCGAGGAATATGTGGAGGTGGTTTTTCCAGTCCCCTTGAAATATAGTCTATACCACCTGGTGTTCGTTAGTGGTCTCCCATTCCAATACTAACCAGAGCTGACCATGAGATTCCAAGATCAGATGACATCTGGTGTCTTTAGGGTATTTATGCTACTTGATGATGATTTAAGTGCCTTAAAAATTATTTAGAAACAATCTTTAGCAATTGTTCAGAATTGTTTTTCAGGTAGGGGTGACACAAGGAAATTATGAATGGGTATAGAAAAATGGAAGTGATAATGTGTGCAAACAGTGGAGTCTAGATGTATTACTGAAGATTCTGGATAGCTGTACCCTAGACTTTTAGTGTGCATTAAAGGCCTCCATTTCCCTAGGTTCTAAGACTAGCACATTATTGAAGCTGATGTAAAGAGGAGGAAATGGAGGTAGATCCTCTAATATTGATTTATGATTTTTGGTGTTTTCAGACATCCTACATTTATGAAAAGCTCCTTTTCCCAATATGTTTGCACTACTTATATTTAGAATATTCTGTCTCAGGAGTAACCAAAAGGAGCCTACTGTTTTGTTCACCTCCCGAGACTACCCTTTTTGCAGATCTCTGAGCAACCTAGGGAAAATTATATTTTAACCCCTGCCTGGAAAAACAATATTATGATTCAGTAGCAAAGTTCTAAATATGCTAGCAGTGTAATTGACTCACATTAACAGAGCACGGTTGGTGAACTGATTGGAGCGTAGGGTTCGGGTGGGGAGATTAAATGTTTCCCTAACTTAGTCGACTATCTTAATTCAAGTAGGAAGCCTTATTTGGAA
This sequence comes from Iguana delicatissima, assembly GCA_948472985.1. Taxonomy (NCBI): domain Eukaryota; kingdom Metazoa; phylum Chordata; class Lepidosauria; order Squamata; family Iguanidae; genus Iguana; species Iguana delicatissima. The sequence goes on along the minus strand of CAOKZL010000193.1, from coordinate 714,598 downwards.
ACCTTAATTTTGCAACACAGTGTAGTTCGCTGATGTGGTCAGTTACTTTGATTCAAATGAGAAGCTTTTTATTTGCAATGGAAACCTTGGTTCTACAAACATATCAAAGGCTTGATGCTGATGCTGTTGGTCCTGCTGTTTCTCATGTCACTGCTTCTGTCTGAGCTGCTCTACCATAACAAGTTAATGTAAAGTTCATGGTCTACAAAGTTGATTAAAGATTTAATCAATTATGTAATTAACTAAGATCATGCTAAAATGAATTAAATTTATTGTATCCTGAATTACTTTTAATCCTGAATGAACTGTAATTAATACAACAATATTTAATTCATTCAACTAAATCTTTTCAAATAGCAATTAATTAATGAATTCTTAGTGGATTTGGGGGGCGTTTTATTCCTTAGTAGTAAACTTAATACTAAACCTTTTTTGTATTTTTACCTGACCCCCCCTTTTTTTTTACTAATTTTATCCATTCCCCCTTCCTTCTTCTGAGTTCTGCCCAATTCTCATTAGTCCCTTCCACACACACACAGTGCAGTTCTTGAGCAGTCAGCCAACTGGGAAATCAGTCCCTACAGTTTCGCCTTAACTATAGTTAAGCTTCCCCTTAACTATATTTTGACTCCTTCCTGCCCTGTGAAGTTAAAATTGGAAAGCCTGGATCACGTGGGAAGCTCCCATGTTACAGCTTCTCTCAACAGCGGTATCGCCCACAGTACTGGCAAGCAGAAAAGTCTTAGTATTGATTTCTTCCAAGTGGATCAAGACCTCTCATGTTAGCTTGTTGTGTTTAAGTCATGCAGCTTCAAGTCAACTCCAGCTTAAGGCAACTGTCTCCCACTGTTTTCTTGACAAGATTTATTCAGAGGAAATTTGCCATGCCTTTCGCAAAGGCTGGGAGAGTGTGACTTGATTAAGGTAACCCAGCGGGTTTCCATCTCTGAGCAGGGATTTGAACTCTTGTCTTCCTTGTCCTAGTCCAGCGCTCAGACCACTATACCATGCTGGTTAGCTTAATGGTATAAAATGGAGACACACTCCAGTTATCTATACTGTTACTGATTATTTATGAATTATCCATTGTCTAAGACAGAGCTTTCCAAACTGTGTGTTGCGACACATTAGCGTGTTGGCCGCAGTATGTAGGTGTGTTGCATGAACATAATGGGTGGAGGGGCTACTTCTCCCACCACCATGGCAAGCCAGGCCCAGGTGAAAGGGCTGCCTCTGCTGCCCCAAGACGAGGAAGACTCCAGTGCGGGTGGTGGTGGATCAGGGCTGAGTGGAGGGGTGCCTTTCCTGCCGCTGCTGCCCCAGGCTGAGGAAGACACCAGCGAGGGTGGCACAGGCCAGGTCTGGGTGAAGGGGCTGCCTCCACTTACTGAATGACTTACAGAATTACTGTGTCGCAAAATGAAGCATGTCTAAAAAGTGTATCGCCAATATGAAAAGTTTGGAAAGCTCTGGTCTAAGAGTTCAGGGAACAAACAAGATAAAGTGGTTGAAAGTAAAGTATATCCCACAAACTTAATGTGAGTAAAGGCCCAGAATATGTCAATTTGATCTACAGCAGAAAGAGCCACATCTGACTATTTCCAGGTGTTCAGTCAGTGGCAGATGGAGATCTGGCTGACACTTTTTCATTGTCAGTGATCTGTATTATCCTGTGGGGCTGCAATCTGGAGTTAGTGACAGGATTTTATTTTGAACAATATTGAGACCTATCAAATTGTTTGTGGAGATAAGCCAGTGGAGGTTCAAGCATTCTTAATGAAAAGTAATGCGGTCACTTCTGTTTTCAGGTTTTATTGCCCTTAGAGTGCATGTTTACTCAGTTTTATAGCTGCAGTGTTGGATTTGTTTTGTATCACTTTAGTTTAAAGAAAAGCTGAATGTGATTTGTTATCAAGTTTATTTTCTGAAGCTTGTTATCATGTTGTATTGTGGAACCATTTTGTTCTTAAGGGCCACATGCAAAGTTGCAAGTGTTTGGGGACACACTGACACAGAGACACTGACATCATTGAACAGACACAGAAACTCATACTCATCCCCCACTCAACACTCCTTGATGAGGAGACAAGGGGGTTTGAACCACTCTTCCCTGTATACTGAGATCTCATTGAACCTCTTCCTCTCTCCAGAAGAATGGTGGTAAGAATCATTAGGTTAGTGAGACCAGTCTATGGAAGGTTTGCGGGCTTTAAATTGGGAGTGATACGTGGGGATTCTCTCACTGTACTTCACTATTCCCGTTTAACTGGTGCAGCACACAGCCTAGTAAATAACTATTTGATGGCTAGTGTAGAGCACAGTTACGCATGAGATGAAAGTGCAAAGGGAGACTCATGTTCTACCTGCTGCTCTTCCCATTGTAAGTAATAATTAATCAGCTGAGCAGCAGGACAGCTGGCTAGGAACCTCCAGGAACATGGGCTTAGGCACTATCAGGACAGATGGAGGCTTCAGTGGATTCTTAGATATATTGTGGCATTATTACCATCCTTTTTTCTTTCCCTTTTTTTTAAAATATTTTTATTAAGTTTTAAGATGAAAATAAAAAAAACACCCTTCACCACTTCCAAGCTTTTTGCTTTTTTCCAGTTGAGTCTGCTTGTTTACATTTCATTCACACATAGTTTCTATTTAAAAGATAATCTTACATTGTTGCATCTTACATTGTTATAGTGTTGCTTCGTTACATTGCCTTATTACATTGTTGCCTTGCATTACATACAATCTTGCTTTATTATTATTTTTTCTTTTCTTATACTATATCTTTATCCAATTCAAGACTTCTCTCCATTCCTTTTCAAAGTTCTGGATAGGCTTATTTTTCAGTGAAAATGTTAGCTTTTCTATCTCTATCATATCCAGAACTTTTAATTTCTATTCTTTTATATCAACATAGTTCCTTTCTTTCCAATATTGTGCATATGTCAATCTTGCAGCAGTTATCAAATATAACAGTGCCTTCTGGTGACATCTTATCTCTCGTTGTTGCCCTAGCATATTTGACAAATGAAACTGGCTTCATTTCAAAATTTAAACTATAAATTCTTTGAATTTCATCATGTATTTCCTTCCAAAATTTCCTTGCTATCTTACAGGTCCACCACATGTGAAAAAACGACCCCACCTTTTCATCACATTTCCAGCATCTTTCATTTCCATTTTTATTTATTTTCTGCGACCTTTCAGGTGTCATATACCATCTATGTAGCATTTTATTAAAATTTCCTCTTAAACTTAAACTTGGTGTAAATTTTATATCTGTTTTCCATGCCCTCACACATGTATCCAACTCAGTTGAATGTCCAATATTTTGTGCTCATCTAACCATATTATCTTTAACAGTTTCTGGTTCCATTTCTGTTTGCAACAATAGTTTATAGAATTTGGAGATTGCTATCCTTTTTTCAGTAAAGTAGTAAAAATTCACCATGACTGAAATGAGGAATAGTTTCATTTATTTTTGTTAAGCAATTACTTATGAATAACTTTTTAAATAATTATTTAAAACACTTTCTACAGATATTGATGACCAATAATAGAATAATTGAACAAAGTAGGTCTTTTTGATAAGGTCATATTTTGAAAGAGTAAATAAATGAAGGGGTATAAAAAGGTATGTGACTAGATGCTAATTGTTTTCTTCTCCAGAGCAGTGCTGAAAAGGGGACCATTACAAACAAACAAACAAAAAAATGTTTTCTTTCTTCATTGTTTAGTACCTTTGTGTTGTGTGTCTGCAAGTACACCTGCCTGCCCTATGTTCATGATTTTTCACAAAAATATCATCAGTGCATAGCTGATTTATTTTAGTTAGGTAACAGGTAAGATGTCATAGGAAATTATAAAATGTTCTTTCAGTAAAAGGTGTTTGGAGTTACAGGCTTTACAGATTTACAGAGAGAAAAAATAGTTCTCCAGGTGATGGGACCAAAACAAAAACAAAAAAAAAACCATTTTCTACTCTCATTTTCCAGTTCACCTACTAGACTATTTTAACTCCCTGCTGCTATTAGTTGTCCAAAGAATTCTTCATTGAACTTATCTTCATGTTTACTTTCCAGTAAATGTGAAATGGACTCAGAATGAGATTTCTAGAACAGAGAAATCATTTTGTTAATTACTTGTTTCTTCACACTAAATTTACCTTGTTCATGGATTGTTTGAATGCACACACTGGTTCAATGCTTGGAAAATTTTTATTGGTATGTGGCAATAAAATGTAATTGTAGTATTTGCTGTATGTACAAAGAGATACTGTGCAACTGCTGTTGGTCTCTTCTCAGTCAATATGTATGTGTATGTATCTATGTCTGTTTATTTGTTCTACTGATGGAATTTCTGTCTGCTTTGGGGCCTGTGAATTCATCCGGAGCAAAGGGCTGTAAGGTGAAGGGATTGTAGTAAGGCACTAGTGTAATGTTGCATTGAGAGCTTTTAAAAAGACTTCAGTATTCAGTGTTCTCTGCAGATCACTCCTATTACTCTTTCATCCAAATTAGAGTGGAAGGTCTCAACGTGTAGTCACTTTTCTGTTGTGTGTAGGCTGCCTTATAGATGCACTGGTTTCAGCTTAAGTATCTCAGACATTTAGTAGTTAAAACTTATTATTTTGAATTGCACTGTGAAACCAAAAAGCTGCCTGTGTAGATCTTTAGATAGTGTAATATGCTCTGTAGATCCCAGTTAATAACCTGGCAACTGCTCCTAAGAACCTCTTAAGTGGCAGCCCCATGTGTAATACACTGCAGTAGTTTAACATCTGCACTCCCAAAATACAGGTTAGTATGGCAAGATCTTCAGGAACAGCAACAGGCACATCATCCAAACTCAGGGGCTTTTTCTATCCCTAATTTCCCAAGGAAAGAGAAGGAACAGGTGCTCACACATGCAAACATTTGAGAATGCATTGTAACAGCCAGTCTGCACGATCAGCTCATGAAGCTAGTTTGTGTCCCAGAGTGAGCTGTACCATAATCCTGTTTTGTAGCACCTTTCTCAGTTCATAAAGATTATTGCTAATGTTTGCTGATTACAACAATTTGATATTTATTCCCATCATACCTTCCACTTCATAAACCCCAAATGGAAGATATTCTAGCATACCTATTATTCACAGAGGACTAAGCCAGGTGGATATTTTGCTGCTGGAACCTCCTCTATCACCCTTGCTAGCATTTAAATAACAATTCCAGATGCAAAAACTTCATGCCTTTTTTTAAAAAAAGTTTAGCTTCACTGTGGATCAAATTGGCAAACTAAAAATTAGAATACATTAAAATTAATTGATTTAAGTTTCAAAAATTACTTTAAGTGAATTAAAAATGCAGTTTTGCATTTAGCAAGCCTGCTTCTTCATTACCACTTTTACCATTGGGTCATCATTTTACCCCCCTCCTCCCATTCATTTAGTTTTCTAGCACTTTCTTGCGCATGTCTTCTTTATCTTTTCTATCTGAACTGACTAGGCTAGAAGAAAATTTATCAGGGAATGTTAAAGCATCCTTTTTCATTATATTCTTCATAACCTATGTGTGAGCTCAGAAAAACTTGAAACTATATTTCATTCACCCACCTAACAGTACAGAATGCCCATGTGACAGTACTGAACACTACTGGCCTAAGTTAACTTGCAGCACTCAATTTTCTTTGCAAGTTGACATCCATTTGTTTTTCCCAAAGTACCAAACCTGCTGCTTTCAAGAAAATTTAATTATAACTATAGTATTTAATAACATACATCTTCTTTGAAAGCCACAGACAAGAATTTGGACAGGGTAGATTTTCAGTTCAGTTCAGTTAAGGTATCTTTTGCATTATTTTTCCCCCTTCCTTTTGTTACACTATAGATTCTTTTTTTTTTTAAAGGCAGAACAGTATTGTGGGGGAAGTGCTACCATGTGTTCCACTTCAAGGGAGAGGTTCCAGTACAGTGCTTCCCCATGTTTGGTTTCCTTTGAAGGACAAATCACTGGAGAATTTATGTTATACTTGGACTTATTTGCAAAATAGGGTAGAAAGTAACAGTCAACAGTGCACTCGTCCAAAGCAGCAGATCCCCCAGAGACATAGCCCCAAAAGTTGCTTTCCATAGCTTGAAACTAGCTCAGTTTTCTCTCTCTGTAAATTACAGCTATATTTGTTTTTCAGTAGATCACATTATTCTTGGTTGGAAGAGAGTCGGCTCCATAAAAATGGAGAGCTATTAAAAGTCATAGAAAGGGACCCACCTCAAATACAAACAAATGCATCCTAATAAAATCAAGACTGAGGTTTCATTAGAAGCCAAAATAACTAGGCTAGGTCTACTCTGCTTTGGACATATCATGAAAAAACATAGTTCATTGGAAAATACAGTCACACTGGGTTGAAGGCAGAGAGAAAAGAAGGAGGCCACATTGCAGATAGATTGATTCAAGAAAGTAAGGCACAGCCCTGAATTTACAGGGCCTGAACAGGATTAATAATAGTAGGATTAATTCATAGGTTCTCTCATTGGTAGGTCTGCCATATGGTCAAAGCTGAATTCATAACTCATAACGATAACAAAACAAAGGAGAGATATTCAGGTCAGGTGGACCATCATACGGCAGTCGTTCAGAATCATTAGCCAGGCTACTTGTCTGATAAAGGACTAGAAAGACAGACTCTGTCACTGACCATTAAGAAGCTATAAGCAGTCGTCCTGACCTCATTAACGATTATATTGATCTGAAACCCAAAAATTATGAGATGAAAAAATTGGAAAATATGATATTATAATTTTAAAAACCATAATAACTTACTTGTTGCAATTGTATACTGTTGCCTACCTATAGGGTACTCATGACCAAATTTTATATGAGAAAGACTTCTGTAGTTTGGATTTTCTCTTATTAAATTGCTTGTATCTACTCCCTAGATGGACAAGGAATCTGATGATGTACATTTATGCTTTGGGTTTGGGTAGACAACTGAAGAGGATTTAGGGACAAATTTTCTGGCCATACATACTGTCAAAAATGTGCGAAGGTGAAAACAAAACAGTTTTGTTTGAGCAGTGCAGGCAGCAAAAAGGTGAATTGGGGCTTCTAGAAGAATCAGTTCACCTTTTCTTCTCAATTAAAAAAAATGGAAGTCTGGAGTGGCAACATTGTGCTCACCCTTGTTTTACAAGCCTAAATCCAGTGGCTAGTCCCATTTAGATCAGAGTATTGAGTCAGTAACATTTGTGTAAACTTAGCGTGCAGCAGTGGTTCTAGTAAGTCTACTCTAGTCAGAATTAGTTATTGGATTTTGGTCTCAAAGTTTAGTAAATTAAGTATTTATGATGAAGGTAATTATTTATCTGGAATTACTTGTATGTTTCTAATATATAAAATTTCATTTTAATTGACAGAATGTACCTGCTGCTGAAGTCAGGTTGTTTATTTTGGAAAACATCATTCTAAATCCAGCTTATGATATCTACCTATTGGTAGGAATGTCTGTGCAATATAAAGTTGAGAAAATAAGGCGAGGGAAGATTACAGGTTTGTCTTCTTTCCATTTTTTATATTATGCGTATTCCTAGACCCATGTGCCGATATAGCCATAATTAAGTCAATAAGTTTTCAGTAGAGTCTGTGAGGTGCTTACTGACTCAATTTTTGATATGTCCTTTGATACTCAAATCTGGCAGAGATAGCTTTGAAATGCTTGTAAATGAAAGGATTTCAGTTAGATGGCATCAGGTGAACCTGAATGAATTACTAGAAGGAACAACATGTGTTTGTGTGTGAATTCAGAATTAGTGTCTGAACAGCAAAATTTACATATGAGAAATCTTAATAACTTTAAGAATGTGACAGGATAGCAGAGGCAAAGCTGGCGATGGGTGTGCCTGTCTGTGCATGGCATCCTGTTGGTTACTCCCAAGGAAGGTGGACTCATTCTGTCAATTGTTATATTGATAGTAATTGGTAATAGATAAATCCCAGTGATTCAGTGAGCTGAATTTAGCACTCACAGCTTCTCTGAAGAATTCAATTAAGGAAAGTGATATTCTGATACAAAGATTTTATTTAGACCACTGTCTAAACACATATTTATTGATAACCTGTCTTTTGTATTGACAGGATCCAAGTATAGATACCTTTTTGCTGTCATTGCTTCTTCTGCTTTCTTGCTTTTTGTACAGAACTAATGATGCCTTCTGATCACTATGAACTACAACTTCAGAACAACACAATCAGTCCTGGTGGAAACCTAGCCTGGCCTGTTGCCAAACTGGATCAAGCAACATCCACAGTTACTGCACTACAGCAGGGACAGTCTAACATTGTACTTTCCCACAAAAATATCCTTTCCACATGTTCCTCAGATCAGCTGAATTTCTCCCTTTAGCCCAGAGGCTTGATAAAATGTAGAGATCTGGCTTACAAAACATCCTGTGAACTTGCCACCATGTTTCCAGAAGCCTCTAGGTGCCTGTTGCAACTGACAGAAGCAATAGTTCCAATCTGCAGACAGCCCCCCACTCCAGATTTCCCCATGCCACACACCGCCCCCCATTCTTCAGCAAAAGCACTGCCAAGAGGCTCCTTTAAATTGCCAAGAGCGGTATGGATGCTTCTGTAACATTCCTTTTTTTGTAGTTTCTTTGATCCTTCCTGCCATGAGAAAGGATGTTGTCAGAGAGCTGGCGAGTAATCAGATTGTGGCAGGTTATGATGTCATTGACAGGATGGAAAAAGAGATTCAGCAGTTATTATATATGCTACAGTGGAGCCCTCTAGAGGGGGTTTTATGTCTGATCCCTCGTATTATTTTTGCACTGCTTGAGTAAAGCCATGTGGCATATTGAACCATATAGTTATACATAGTTACAAGTGCAGTACCACCACATCCTCTAGTGTTTTTCAGCCTTAACTAGTTGCTGTTAATTGTACACATGCAGAATAGTTCATTTGTGTCTACCACATGATTTTATTTGTATGTTCCAGATATAAGTGCTATTATTAAAGTTATAGGCTAATACAGGCATAATGGGATCATTCGCTAAATGAACAAACCATACTAAACTGAGATCATGCAAAGCCACCACTTTCCAGTTATGAAGAAAAGATCAGAATTATCTGATTCTCTTTTTGAACAAACTACAATTGCCTATTGTTTCTGTATTTAGGGAATCGTGTTTTATTTAAACTATGGATTAGCAACCATGATTCTACAGATCTTGTGAAATTAAACCTCCCATGATCCCTTATCATTTGTTGTACTCGCTAGCGCTGCGGGGAGTTATTTGGGGAAAGCACAGTTGCCTATCTCTGATTAAATTGTAGTTCATAAAAAAAAAGGGCAGTATCAAGGAACTTTTGTCAAAAGTGTTATCCTCTCGTTCTGTTAATTTCAACTACTTAGTATGCTTATAATCTTTATAAAATTTCTTTTTCCTTGACTAATTGATAAGCATTTCAATGCAAGGTGCTTCCAAATTACCAAATGGCACTGTTTACGTTGTGGACGCAGCATACTTAGGTTAGTATTGGATGTCCATGGTCACTCTGTCAGTTTTTTCTTTAAAAACAGTAAAATAAATAGCTTAATGCAGTCTTCTAGCAGTCACCCTTTGGTATTAACTTATTTCCAGAGTTAGGTAAGTATTGTGTCATTATATACTATTATACTGTTACGTCTGGTGTTTATAGTATTTTATCCATAGTAACATATTATTTATTTATTAAAATATTTTTACACCCCCTATATCAAAAGATCTTACAGGGTGGCTTACAAAGAGCATTAAAGCAAATAGTTTAAAAACAGTAGAATTTAAATATGCTAAAAACATATTAAACAACATGAATGAATTAAAAAGAGATTGAAAAGTTTTTAAAATTGTGCATAATAATATCTGGGTTGAATTAATAATGCCCAAAAGCCTTGATGAAGAACCAGGTTTTATCTTGGTGCCTAAATAAAGTGAGTGTTGGCACCAGTCAGGCCTCCAAGAGGAGGGCATTCCACAGTTGAGGAGCAACAGCTGAGAAGGCCCTCTCCTGTATCCCAGCACAATGTATTAACCTCACTGGTGGGACATGGAGGAGGCTTCCCCATCAGACCTTAATCCCCAAGCGGGCACATATTAGCAGGCAGGAATGTGTTGATGTGTCTCCTCTTGTTGTGTGCCTTTCACATCATTTCCGATTTCTGGTGAACCTAAGGCAAACCCATCACGAGGTTTTCTTGGCAAAATCTGTTCCGAAGGGTTTTCTTAAGAGAGTATGACTTGGCCAAGGTCACCCAATGGGTTTCCATGGTGGACTAGGGATTCAGACCCTGGTCTCCAGAGTTGTAGACCAATGCTCAAACCACTACACAACACTGGCTCTTGTGTTGATGTATATTTACTATAATTCACACCACTTTGAGTCTCTAGTTGTTGGCCTTGGATTTTGTACAACAACAATTAGAGTCCTGCGGTTCAAATTCTCGAATATCTAGTATCTATTATGCAGGAAACACATTTTTGGTATTATCACATCAGTTTGTGAGCTACCTGATAAATATTGACCTGATCATGACCTGTCTCTCTTTCTTAATTCTGTGCCTGCCTTTGTTCCACATGCACTCTTCACCAACCATCTTAGACGGGATTTGTATGGTCGGTTAGTAATTTTGATGAGTTAAGGATTGATTGGCGTCCTTTAGCTTCTTACACTTCTCCTTCGTTAAACTTCTTTTTCTGGCTGCCTGAAATTATATTCATGAGGTGTATCCACACTTTACAGTTATAGTAGTTCAATACCACTTCAACTAATGTGGCTCCATCTTATTGAATCCTGGAGTCTGTATTTTTATTGAGATTCTTAGAGCAATTCACTACCTTCTCCCGCATGAACTTGTCCATGTATTACAGTCTTCCTCTGGATTTTCTCATTGTAAGAGGTGAGGTCTGTAGGGTTGAGCATTGGGACCTTATTCTTCTTTTAGGTTTCCAGCTTTTGAATCTTTCTCTCTAGGATGCTTCCTCTGATACTGAAGGTGTGTCTATACTACACAGTTGTGGCAGCTGGATAACAGTTTAGCTATGATGGATCCATCTTTTGGAATCTTGTGATCTGTAGTTCAGTGAAATACTTTGATTTCATTGTTGGAGAGTTCTGGTGCTATAGTTCAGAGGAGTTTATCGAAACAGAGAAGGATAGGTTGATGTGGGAAAAGACAGGTGCACGAGTATCTACTCAGTGAAAACATATTTATTTGTACAGGTCTTTCACATTTTTTAAACCTAGTATCTTGAACTTAACTCTGGAGATATTGTTTCCTCTGCCTTTAGTGCTTTATTGTTTTATTTATTAAAAAAAATATTATTATAACATTTTATTGGTGTGCCTCCTAAATCCCATATTTCTGCTGATAAATATGGTAATAAACACTAAAACAAATAACAAAGACAAAACATTTTTACTTCAATCTCAGAATTTTATGACTGCTGAGCTGCTGATAAATTCTAGCCCCTAACAGGAAGCTTCTTTATAACCCCCACAAACTGCATTTTTATAGAAAACCATTTTGTAGAATAGCTGTTCATATTATTCTTATCTGTTTTGATCAGATATGTACTATATGGCAGTTGTTATCTAACCTATGATTGTCGATGTATTTTGCAGGATTTTTAATTTGTCCAGGTGACAGTTGGGTCTTGGAAACAGAGAGGCTTTATGAAATCACTATGGAAGTGTATGATAAATTAAGCAATAAGGTGTATTTATCTGATGTAAGTAAAATAAGTGTATAGATTTCCTCTTAAATATGTTTGTCTACACATCTAGTGAAAACATTAGAACTTAATTTGGAATGTGATTTTCCTATTGGTTAAAATTAAGATTGAAGACAGCGGGGAAACCCAAAAGAACAGAGAGAGAGAGAGAGAGAGAAGAAAGCAGACCTCAAGCTGGTAGTTGCAATAGGCGGTTGATTGAAATCTCAGTCTCTCTGTCTGTATGTGTTCTTTTCAGTTAAGCTTGCTGGGTCATTACTTCTTTACTTTGTCTTTTCCCCTATATCTTTAACAAGAAGTTGACATGTTTAAGTTCAGCCGTTGACATTTTCCATTGTGTCAGACTGCTGCTAGAGGTACAGACAGCATAGCCAGTAACAATGGAAGCTGCCTTAAGGGAAAATCAGGACTTGTATCCATTAAGTCCAATGAACGTACTGAAATCTAGTCCTGATAGTTTATGGATCCACAGAGAAAACAATCCAGAGGTGGTGAGAGACTTCCTTAGAACCATCCAAAGTACCAAGAAAAAATGTTCTTTTTTAAGTTCTTCACAATTTTTTTTGTCAGGCATTTGTTCTTTGTGCTTTTAGAAATGAAGATTCACGGTAATTTCTTTTCCCCTGAAAGCATTGCCAGATATAATGTTGATATAACCTGATCCCTGCACAGACACCGGTAATTCATTCAGTCTGAGATCCCCATCTGGAAACTAAGTCTAATAAGAATGCAAGACTAGAATGCAGATTGGGCCCTCAGAAGGAAAGTGTAATTGGATTGAAAGAAACCATAACTGGAATGTTGCTCAGTGCTGGATCTCTGAAAGCAATGGCCTTTGGGGCCAAAGTCATGACACTAAGACTACTTAAGCAGATTCTTCCCTCAGCATTCACAGGACTCAGATAAGAAGAGGAACAGCACAGTGGGGGAACAGATACAGATCATGTTAGGGCATTCTGATCTCCTAGTTGTGGAAACCAGTCCTTCATGAAAAACCTCTGAAATGGTGTTATTTTTTAATGATGCCCTCTACGACTGCTTCTAACAGACCCAACCATTCTTGAACCAGACAGAATATGTTGTTATGAGGGTTCCAGTCACCTAAATGAATGATGTTCCTCATTGGGTGGTCTGCCTGCACATTGATACAGCCTTGTACAAAATGTGTCAAAATGAACCTGACCAACCTCTCAGCCTAGCTGAAGAGATGGGCTCCTCAACACATATTGGCACCTAGAGCTTCCCCTCTTGCTTATGTAAGATTGCGTGGTTGCATTATTTGTTCTGATTAGCACAGATCTTTATCCTGAATGAAATGAGCATACCAGAGAAGTGCTAAATATACTGTTCAGACTTCCACCCAATTTGTGATGTGGCTAGCCTTCCCAGGTAGACTTTAGCCCCCCAGCTGACAATCCAGGACAGGGGTGTTCCCAAGCCATGAGAGTAGTTACTCTCATTCTACGAATGGATTTCCTTGTTAAAAATTGGAACTTTGTGTTTACCAAAAAAGAGAAGATTTCACCTCTTTGGGTGGGATTAAAGAAAGAAGACAGCCATCCTCTGAAGGCAGAAAAAGCTATTGTAGTTGTCACCTGCACACATAAAACAGAAGAGAGTGAAAGATCATGAAGAGATAAGATAGCAAAGCTTAAAAAAACTAACAGAGAAAACAAATGATGGCAAAAGTTTATTTTTATTTAAAATTCTGTTAAATCATAAAACAACCAGTTCATGGTTGAAAAAGAAATATTACATATAGGCATAAGATCGGTAATTTTCTAAGAAATGACTACAACACATGCACAAACCACATTAAGTCCAGCATTTTTTTCAGCCAGGAATTGAAAGTACATCAGTGTGGGACTTTGGAGGATTAACGGCATCAAAGTTGTTATGACAGACCTGGAGTACTGAAGCCAAGTAATATGGCAGTTACCTAGTAAAGTTGCATTTTAAAGCAGTTTTACTGGTGTTCTCAGTGTTTTAATAACAGCAATATCCCAGATACATGTGGATCCCCAAACTAATGTCACAGTCTCTTAAGATCTTTCAATACTGTGAAACTTTCTGATCTCACTGCAAGGCATATGAATGTAGTAAGATCTTTGCATGACAGATGTTTATCGTCTTTGAGAAAAAGAGATAAGGACTTGTTGGACTGATTTTGCTGACTTCAGAGAAAACATCAGACCAAAATTTTGCTGCATCTGGACATTTCCAGCAAAAATGAATGTGTGCACCAACCTCTTCAGACTCTCTCCAGCAAGTATCCTTCAAACTGGGGTTAACATTTCTTAAATGTACAGGTATAAGTTACCACATATGAAAGATTTTCAAACTTTTTTTTACAATGAATAGAAGATACAGATTAACGATGAAGAGAAATACCAAAATTAAGAAATCTTAGCAAGAACCAGACCAGAAATATGGAGGACGTACTCAAAGTTGTGTTCTGGGTGAGAATAGTAGAACAATTTGCTCCTCTGTACCTTACAATAATCACCATTTACAAGAAGTAATCAATATTTGAGTTTCAACAGTTTCAGACTGCGAATAAATCACTGGTGTATTTGCAGGTATTAGATTATCTCTATTGAGCGACAAATTGAAGGGTCCTATTGCAATTATAGTTCTGTGATTACAGTTTAACTGTATGACTGCAACCTGTGGAGTCCTGGGGTTTGTCGTTTAGGGAGGGAGATTGAGAATTCTCAACTGGAAAGTTCTAGTACCTCCCCAAACTACAAGCCCCATGATTCCATAGGATGTTGTCAAGGTAGTTAAAGTGGATCCATAGTGTTTGTGCAGTGTGAAAGGGTCCAAAGAAGCAATGGCTGGTCTTAGTCCAACTGAAACTCAGAAACAGTTATCAGAATTGCAAATGGCCTTCTTATAGTTTCAAAGGTGATACCAACCAGTTTTAGTTTCTCCTGAAGCAAGGAGAGCAGGTGACTATTTCAGTCACTCTACCTCTGAAAGGTACCAATTCCTCTTCCTGTGAAAGAAGAGACAGTGGATATTGTAGATCTGATAGTTCGCATTCGGTTGATGGTGTTAGACACCTTGAACAGGAATGCAAAGATATTATTTCCACTTAAGAACATTTGAAAAGTTTCCCTTCTGCTATCATCTATCCCAGCTCTTGTTATTATTTTTAAGCAATATTATGGCTATCTAAAATCCTAGTTTTTTCTTCGTTGTAGAATACCAATCATATTAATATGTTACTTAAAGCTGATTAAATTTTATTGGTTTTTTAAAAAGTATTATTACAAAAAGGAAAAAAAGTAGAAAGGGGAGTTCATAGGATACGGATATTGATTAAGTGAATTTTATTGATTTTTTAAAAATATTATTCTGTATGAAAGATATCAGAAACATGGTATAATATATTTCTGTTGCTTTAGTCAGAGCATATTCTGATACTTCATTTCAGAATCTCCGAATTGATGTGCAGTTCTCAAAGGAATACTTCGAGGTCATCCAGTCCTCTCTGAATGGTTCATATCATTATGTGAAAGCGATGAAGGAGGGACATACCATTATTACTGCTGCATTAATCTCTGTTGTGGATCAGGTATATCTCTTGAAATAAAGAGAAGTACTTTCTACTGGTACTTGCACTGTGGATAACAAATCAAATAATTTGAGATTTCAGTAATGTAGAAAGAAACCAAAATTTCTAGAAATAAGAAAACACCCTACAACACAATCCTAAGCATATTTATTTGAAAATAAGTCAGATTCATTTCAATAGGACTTGTTTTCAATTCTTTAGTTGCACATTTGCAATATATTCCTAAAAATATTGCTTAGAAGTATGACCGAATGTAGTTGTCAAGAACCAATCTAGTGCCAGCAGTGCTGGGGGGTTTTTTCTCCCCTGCCCCCTTGTTTCAGCCCTTTGTGATACCAAAAAGCTGCTCCCAGGGATCTCCCGGTCTTACAGAGCAGTTTTGCAGGAGGGAAGAGGGAGGAGCAATTGTGTCCAAAGGAGCAAGATCCATCAGAAATGTACCTTTGGATTCTGATCAGTGAGACTTACTTTAAAATAAATACATTTAGGATTGAGTGGCAACAGTTTTGCTCATAGGACTTATTTCTAAACAGGGGATTTAAGAGCAAGCACCAGTTTGTACCAGTGTGTACAAACTAAAACATCTAATTTAGGAGAAACTAAGTTGCAACTGCCTCCTAAAGTGATACTTCCAGATATGCAAAATAATAACAACAAACATCTTTAAACTCACAGGGAAGTATTCAAACATAGAAGCCTCCTTTCATCCTCAGGTGGTGGAGTTGTAGCCGAGAAGGCCCTCACTCCAGTTGTCACCCACTTTCTTTGAAGAGGTCGTGTTGAACCAGCCTCTGATGACAATGTATGCACATCAGTGAGTAGATAGGTAGATGCAAGAGAGAATAGTTTCTAAGAGCTAAGACCAGCAACTAGTGCCACTGGCTATATATCAAAAATGTATGGTATACTTCGATTTAAAGGTTTGTAAATATGGGAAGCAGCCCTGAGTTTCTTCTGAAATTGTGTATTTTAATAAGAGGATAAATATTTTCCTTCTTTTTAAAAATAAGCATTGCATATTTGCTTTAATAGGATGGAGGTGTTCACACATTACCTGTTCCTGTACAAAACCAACAAGAAGTGGACATTTATGTTCCCATTTCACTTTTGCCAAGCATTTTGACATTTCCATGGCAGCCGAAAGCAGGAGCATATCAGTATACAATAAAGGTAAGTGTTGAAGAAAGTAATCTAAATGCAAAAATAAAACAAACAAATCCCCGTCCAACTCCTTAGCATTTCACGATTTCTAGTGTCTGTTGTTAACTTTTGATGCTACAATCCTGTTTCTATTAGGAAATGGGATTCTGTTACTATCCATCTGCAGTATGACACCTGCTGTTCTTTAAAGCTGTGTTTTCTTTTACATCACTCTCTTATGATTAAGGAGTCTTCCTTTTAAACTAAGTATGATTGCAGAACATAATTTTGTGCAGTAGCAAATGACAAATGGAAAACAAAAATGCTTGTGGCTTACCGCATGCGAGTTCCATAAGTCAAGAGCTTTATTCACTGCCGAGAAGATATCCAGAGAAGAATGAAAATCTCCCTGGAGCATTGGCAATTGACATACTTCACTTCCTCTGCTTAATTTACTGTTGGAGTAACATTGTTAATGGAAGGCCAAGGCCATGAGTTTACATGTAGTATGTCTTCCATCCCTGGCTTTTCTTTTGTACGTGCCACGCTTTCTCGCTTTCCGTGGCATCAGTTTAACAAGTCATCTTTTTAAAGAACTTCCTCAGAGTAAACAAATTTTGAGGCAAACATCTATTTTTTCATAAATATCGATAACTCAGTTAAGGCTACAAGAGCTTTTGAATTGTTTACAGAGCTGTTTATCCTCTCCATATAAGAATTATTTCCCTCAAAAGAGATATATGCTTAGGAAAAAATGACAAGTTGGTTTGTTTTGTACAACTTAAAATACTGAATTTGGGGTTCCTTTCTGATCAACCTGTCCAGTTAAATATGGTAGAAAGATACAAGGTTACTTGCATTGTCTGAAATCCTCTATGCGCTTAGCTAGGAGTAAGCCTTTTGAATATATTTCAAAATAAACCTTTATCAAATGGCATAGGGATATTCTTAAAACTTAAACCTGAATATTAAAGTATTCCTCTTAAAATCAAATCAAAATCCAGAGTTAAGTGTATTTGCACCGCAAATACTAGCCAAGGATCCTTACGCCACTAAGATATGTACAGGGTGCTTGGAAGAGATTCATTCAGCCACTCTGTTTTTGATCCTTGCCCATCTTGCCTAACTACTTGAAAGTGAAAAGAATTTATATATCACAGCTGATTGCATTGTTTCCATGCCTCCTGTGTTTTATTGTACGGATGTTTAAAAATTTATATTTTTTATTGGATTGCATGGTTGATTTTTATGTTCATACCTCTGAAATTTTCTTTAGGAAGAAAACAGGTGTCCATAGCTTTTAAAATAAATTCATTTTGCAATGACTATCATAGGACCTGGCAAATGTATAATGTACATTTTCTTGCCAAACACAGCATGGGATGGTTTATTTGTTCTCTTAGATAAATGTAATTCTTTCAGGTGTTTTGACCTAGAAAAAATGGAGGACAATAAATTTTGAAAAATAAAGTTATTTCCTGGGCTTTAAACTCTGTTTCTCTTTTCTACAATGTAATGCTGCTCCAGAATAGTTGTGTAGTACATTATGATGTGTGCAGTGTGCAGACCTCCCCCTCCCTCAAATATGTTCAATTCTCTGCAGGCAAGAAGGAGATAGGACTAGCAGGAAGCAATTCTGCATACTAAAGCATTGCATTAAGGAGGGAAGGGAATTTTCAAGGAAAAATGTAGGTACTCAACTGTGCCCTGTTTTTCTCTTTGCCATAATTAATTACACAGATCTGACTGACATTGGCAGTATACTACTTGTGGTAGTGGCAAAGCTCTATGCTTGTGGACTTTTGTGCAGCTACGGAGTTGAAACAGATGGTATACATCTCTGATATCTATAGCACACAGAGCTTTCCTGCTGCCTCTTGTGCAAGGTCATTCATCTTTCCATAGTCATAGACTATAAAAACAGTGTAAAACATATCTTTTGGTTTAACTCACAAAATGAAATAAGTGTTAGATTTTTAAGAATTATGTAAAACAGTTTTTATTTTTAAGAAGGGCTTAGATGTGATAACACAAATTGTACAGAAACTGAATCCTTGCAGACAGAAAGGCTTTTGTGTACAAAATTGTTCAGACCTCTATGAGAATCATGGTAAATACAGGCACTCTTCCTTGTTGTCAGTCACTGACTTTTGATGAATTCTTAGAGCTATGAGTATACACAGTTCACCTCCCCTTAAGGCTAGAAATAAAGACATGATGACAGCAAGAAATCAATTTCTTCCTTTTCTCTCCCCCCCCCGCTTTGCCATTTATACTTCTTAGCAATTCCCATTGGTAGGAAAAACTTTCAGTAGTGCACAGGTTAGGTGCATTGGGGCTCAAAACATTCAGTTGGCTATCTCTAGCCTTCAGTAAAAAGAACACAGTGGTTCTATCAGATAGGCCTCTTATGTGCTGACATGTGAAATGATATGCTGACTACAGGCTCTATTAATCACTGAGGAATCTCTGAGTATCAAAAATTTTTGCAGGAGATGGACAACCAGAGGTTTAGAGATGTCTTGTAGTAACGGACAAGATGTCTTTGTGAGGAAGTACACAATTAACATGCAGTAGTCTGCAGATCTCTAATGTTCTAATTTAACAGGAGGATATTTCTCTGTGGATTTCTAACTAGCAATTCTGGATTTTAAATACTCTCTTTGTCAGAGTAATTAGCTAAATGACTAGTTTAGGGGTGTAGCTGAGAGCAAAAACAGCCTTAATAATAAAACTAACGTTTACAGTTGTTTTGCTTTTTGTTTGTCATCTAGGCTTATGGAGGAAGTGGCAACTTCACCTGGTCCACATCTGACCAGAACATTGCAACGGTAACAGTCAAGGGAGTAATGACAACAGGAAATGAGATTGGTGTCAGTACTATACGTGCCACTGATGTTCAGAATCGATTACATTATGGAACAATGAAGGTAAACAAGACTTAAACTTTTACTTCTCCTTACAAGATTCTGTTAGGAACTGCAAACAAGGCATGCTGTGTTCTTAGTCAAGAAAAGAAGGAGCTCCTAAGCATGATCTTTCTGTGATTAATCACATAGTGGAATTTTCTCGTAAGAGGAACTTTCTTACATTCTTTGTATTTATCAAGCAGCTACAGTTTAGAGTGAGAACTTTAGGTAAACTAAAAATATTTTGAAAGTTGTTTCTGTCATACAAGATACCATGAAGTAGTGTAAAGTTCAAAAACTTCGCACACACTGGAAATGCAAATTCTTTCTACAATCTGCTATAAAAACATAGGTAGATAATTTCGCATTTGCTGATTAGGAGATTTACATGTTAATATCTGTCTGGATGTGGAAAAGGAACCTGTGGTCCCCCAGATGTTGATGAACAACTCCATTCATCACTTATTAGCCAGACTGACAATAGTTTACTGGAAATGCCACTCCATCAACATGCTGAGAGCCACGTGTTTAACCCTGTTATAAGTAGATTTGATTAAACATTTTCCAATGCAATAGAGTCATAGAATATACATCTTGCCAATTGAATATGCATCATCTGAATACAACCGCTTCTCAAATTCTGATTTACTCAACTCAAAATCATAACAGTTTTTCGTTCATTTTAAATCTTTCTGTTCTTTTTCTATAAGACAACCATTGAAAACTGCAACCTTCGGACAATAATTCTTCATTTGATTTAATTCTATATTAATCTTGGTCAAATTCCAAGAGATCTTGATAAGTTACCCAATTTTTCCTGTTGTCTCCATTCGAGAAAAATCTTCTTGCAGTGAAACCCATAAAGGTCTCTTAAGGCATAACATTGATTTCTATCTGTTTCGTATTCTTTACAAAGCATGACTCATGTAGTGGTTATTGAAATCTTCATTCACTTTAGTTTTATCATACCAAAGCTAACCATGCCATTCAAACCCCAGTTCATGCCCTTCTAAATCAGCCCTTGTGGCACAGTGGTTAAATGCCAGTACTGAAGCTACAACATTGTGAGTTCGATCCTGTAGGGCTCCAGGTTGACCCAGCCATCCAGCCTCCCGTAGGTCAGTAAAATGAGTACCTGGCTTGTTGGGGGCAATTAGCTAAAAAACACATTGTAAACTGCTTAGGAAGTGCTTAGCACTGATAAGCAGTGTAGAAATGTGAGTTCTGCTATATAAATCCAGCAATCTCTTATTATCAAAAAAAAAAAAAAGTCTTTCAGCAAAACCAAACAGCATGCAGAAAAACACAATTTCATATCCAGTAACCCCAACAATGATAATTTAAGTTTCACTCATCTTTGCAGGTCCAGTTTGATATCATTTTAGTTCATATTTGTCATGGTAATACCTAAATATTTCACCTTTTTCTTAATTTTAAAACCCAACTTATCCAGCAGTTGTATTTGATCTTCCTTTCTCCTATTCACATTATCACCATCATCAGCTTTTGCTTGTTTTTCTTAAATCCAAACAACTCTTCAAATTCTTTTAGTGTCTCCAACAGCACTTCTAAACTATCCATAGGATGGTTTACTAGCCTTGTTTCCTATCACCATATAGAAGATTAATAACCTAGAGGAATTATTAGATGGATGCTGAAAAATCTGCTTTCTTTCTACAGTCCTGCAAAACTCAAATTGTTAAAATAAAGGCAGAAATACACAGATTGATTTATGTGAAGCTTTCTTTGGCCAGAAAGGCAAGAAGAAGATCTTGTAATAGGTTTGCCAAATGATCTATAATTCCCCCCAGAGTGAAATCATAAACTTTTAGAGCTTATGCAAAGCCAGGTTTCCCAATTCTCAGCTGCATTTATATATAATGACTGATCCATCTCACTGTGCATGAACATTTCTGCATATTCATATGCCAAACAGATGGTTAACTCACTTATCACCTGTTGAGACACTGCATTCCTCTTGCTTGCTCCCTCTTTTAATTTTCTGAATAAATGATTGGCCTTGTCTGAGCTTCATATCAGTGAAGAGATGCATATGCAAACATATAGTACAGTCCTCATCAAACTGGCTTAGAAGAACAGGGGTTAATAGGGCTTACTTCCAGGTAAATGAGTATATTATTATCATTTACTATTATCACTTTTATTCATTCATTTATATCCCAAAACTAGAATTCAAGGTAAGTTACAAAATTTAAAACAACAATGAAAAAGCCATCATTATGATGCAATTAAACTATATGTACAATTATAGCCATTTGAGACAAATCTATTTTTTTTAAAAAAGATTCATGTCAGTATAACAACACACCGTTAAAAGTCCTCATAGTTTATTCCTAAAAGCTTGAATTGAAAATTTACAATTTCCAACAGGACAGCAAAAAGGGAGCCATCCTCACTTGTCTTGTTGTTGTGTGCTTTCAAATTGTTTCCAGCTTATGGCAACTCTAAGGTGAACTTGTCATGGGATTTTCTGGGTCTGAGAGCTTGTGAACGGGGTTGGGTCACCCAGTGGTCTCCAGGGTCATAGATTAATGCTCAAACCACTACACCACACTGGCTCTCCCTCACATCCTTGCAACAGCCCTAATCCAGTAAGGATCACTGAGTATACAAAATTAGGTCCTGAATTTGCATGTACCAGAGGAGGAGGGAAAGCAGTTTATCTGACAAAGTATTTGTATTTGCTAGATAACTGGTACTTTCCATCTAAGAATGACAAAAGAGAACATCTGTGGCTTTGTGAGAGCCATAAGTCACTTGGATATCATGCTACACTCCTTTAAAAAAGGTATTCTGGGATGCTACCTAAGCTCCAGTAGTCAGTTTCGTGTTGAACTCCTAAAGGAAAGGGCCAATTAGAAGCAAAAGAATGTGCCCACCATAACTCATAACATATAACAGTAAATGTGTCAGAATTTGACGTTGTGTTTTCTATGGTTCACATTCTAATAGCCAGTTTGAAGGCAAAATTCCAAAGGTTTTTTTCTTCCATAGGCAAAAAAGAGAGTTCTGTATACCATCAGTAAATATTTTTTTAGTGTTAGATCATAGGAGATAACTCTTTGAGGTATGGCTGTTAAGATTTTTGAATCCGAAAAACAAGAGAGAACTCTGGTGTGCCTCTGGTGATATTCCCAAGGTAAAACAAAAAAACAAAAAAACTGGAGATAGGAAAATAAGAGACCCCTTGAACACTTTTGGGGGGGGTGTTAGGTGATTAGACGCATAGGTGATTAGAATGCTAATGTAGGAAACAGATCAGAATCAAAGACATAAGAAACTTTGGCCTGGAATCAAGAAATGAAGCAGAAGAGTGACTGATTGAATTTTGTGAAATTGACAGTTTGTTCATTGCATACACACTTTTCAAGCAATAATTAGATGATTGTTTACATGGACATTACCTTCTGGCCAGTACAGAAATCAAATAGTCTACATAATTGGAAGCAGAAGATGGAGAAGCTGCATTCTCTCTGCAAAAACAAGACCAGTACAGATTGTAGCACAGCCCATGAACTGCTAATATTAAAAATTAGGGTAAAGCTAAAGAATAATATTAAACCAACCATCATGCCAAAAGACAACTTGAAGAATATCCCTGTGGAATTTAATAATAATGTAAAAATAGATTTGGATAATTAAACCTAATCGATCAGGAGCCAAAAGGACTCTGGACTGAAGCCAAGGACATTCACAGGGAGTAAGGCAAAAAGACACAATCTGCAGTTGAAGAAAGAGAAGCCTCAGTGAATGACGGACAAAGATCCTCAAGCAGTTAAGGACAGCAGAAATAAAAGCTGACAGAAATAGGGTCAGAACCTTGAATGCAATTGTTCAGTGGCTTGTGCAGAGGGACAAAGACAACTACTGTCATAACGAATGCAGAGAAATAAAAGATGACAACAAAAAAGCAAGAACAAGAGACCTCTTCCACAGGAATTCTAGTTCTAACTAAAATCTGTCAAGAAATATGGAAGACAAAGTAATTGGAAATGCTCAAGATACACACACATATGTGTGTGTATGGGTGTATAGTGTGTGTGTATATATATGTGTGTGTGTGTATTCCAGTTCCCAAGAAAGAGGATACCAAGGATTGCAGTAACCACAGGATCATTGCATTAATCTCCTATGCAAGCAAAGTGACACTCAGAATTGTACAACCAAGACTTTTATCATATATGGAACAAGAAATGTCTGGCGCCCAAGTTGGGTTCAGAAACGGAAGAGGCACTAGGAACTGTGTGTTGGATAACACCAAAGAGTTTCAAAAGAAAATCAAATTGTGCTTTATGGATTATAGCAAAGCCTTTGATAGTGTAGATCATAAAAAAAACTATAGAGTACTCTTAAAGAAATGAGTGTGCCACAGCATTTGATTGTTCTGATATGTAACCTGTACTCAAGATAGGAGGCTACCATCAGGAGAGAATATGAAGAGACAATATGGTTTCCAGTTTGAAAGGGGAGACGGCAAGACTGTATTTTATCACCCTATCTGTTTAACTCATATCCCGAACATGTCATATATAAAGCAGGAATAGATTTGAAGGAAGGTGGCATGAAACTTGGAAGAAGGAACATCAACAGTTTAAGATACACAAATAACACTATACTACTAGCAGAGAATATCAAAGACTTGGAAAAATAAGAAAGTCAAGAGAGAAAGTGCAAAAGCAGGTTTACAGTTAGATATTATGAAAACAAAAATAATGACTACAGATGATTTATTTAACTTTAAAGCAGGTGATGAAGACAATGAAATAATTCTGGATTTTCCATTTCTTGGCTCAGTTGCTGATCAGAACAGAGACTGCAATCAAGAAGCCAGAAGACTAGTACTTGGAAGAACAGCTATGAGGGAACTAGACAAGCTCCAAGACAGTGAAATAGAATCAGCCTTGCACATTTGCAGAAGCTGGGTCTTCAGGACCCTCATGAAAGTGGAAAAAATGTGAATATCTCTAGGCCCCCCAGACCAGCACACTGCATCACTCAAAATGTGTGTATGAGTTCTTTCCAACATGAAGAAAGAAACAATGTCTTATGGTGGGTGACACTATTGCAAACATGACCCTCAAATTAAGTACCCTGCGTCCTTCCTATTCTTTCTCCAGATGTCTTCTAGATAGCAGTGGATTTAACTTTCCATGCCAGGATCAAGGGCCTTCTGTTGCCTCACAGCCCTTTCCCTTGCAATGTTCCACTTACCATATGCCTGCCTTGGGGCAAAAGAGGGAAAAATGCCATGCTCTGCTTTGCTGCTCTGCCCTACCTCCCCTCTCCAAACCACCAGACCACTCTCTCCCTTTGCAACTGCTCATCCTCTCTCCTTCTCCCTAGCAGCATTGTGCCTGGCAAAACCAGTACTCCAAGCATTCAGCACCCATGTGGGCACAATCACCTTGCTTGCTTGTTGATTCAGTCCAAGAGGCATTGGGTAGCCTAGCAGGCTAAGTCTCACCCACTGCCCTGTGCCATTGGGCACCAGCAGAAGGGGATGGTTGGAGTATGGGGATAATGGTGCCACTCCACATAACAGAGCAGCACGGGGGCAGACCTAGGTGAGGGCTGTTCTCTTTTCCTCAGCTGAACAGCTCAAGAGAATGACTGTCCAACAGCCATTGCCCCACCCCACCCCGTCTGAGATAGCAGCTGAAAAATCCAAGTGTGAGCTGTTCTTATCTGGCCAGGAAGCAGCTGGTGGAGAAGGAAGAGGACCAGAGGTAGGTTTCTAAAGGGCAGCACAGCCTGATCTGAACCGCCAAGAGGAAGTATTCCCCCAGGAAAAAGCCTAGGGAGCAGAGGTTGGACAAACACATGAATAACCAAATTAGTGAAAATTAAGCCCACAAATGAGGAGGGCTGACTGTAGTCCTAGATTTTCCATACCCTTGATTCAGTCATTAATTAGAATAGAGACTGCAGTCAATGAATCAGAACTCTAGAACTTGGAAAGGCAGCTATGAAGGAACTAGGTAGGATCCTGAAGTGTAAAGATAAAGCACTACTAAAGTTAGGATTTTCCTTGCCATTGTATTTCAAACTTCTATGTATGGTTGTGATTGCTGGACAGTGAAAAAAGATGATAGGAAGAAAATCAACTATTTGAAATGTGGTGCTGGGGGAGAGTTCTGCAGATACCATGGATGCTAAAAAGACAGATGAGTGCTACAGCCTATCAAACTTGAACTCTCCCTAGAAGCCAAGATGACTAAACCGAAACTGTCGTGCTTTGGACATGTCATAAGAAGACATTACTCAATAATATTTGGTAAAGTAGAAGGAAGTAGGAAAAGAGGAAGATTTCCTGACAGATGGATACACTCAATCAAGGAAACCATGTCCCTGAGTCTGCAACACCTGAGCAGGGCTGTTGATGATAGGGTGGCTTAGAGGTCTCCCATCCATAAGAACACCATAAGTCAAGGCCATCTTAACAACAACAAGACAGGAGTGGGAAACTGTGATCGTCCAGGGGGCCTTCAGGAGAGCTTGACTGGCCACACCCCCACTGCAAAAAAAAAAAAAATTGCCCTGCAATATCCCTAAACACCCAATAGGAGGCATGGGGGGCATTGTCATCATGTTAGGCCCAAAAAGGCCTTTTGTAACAGCAGGAGATGAGTGGAAATCATTTCTAGTTCACTTCGGTTAAAAAAAAAAATTACATTTTTGCCTTCTTAGAAGCCTTTTTGTTAGTGTTATATTTTGCACAAAGTGATGTAAGTTCCAGAATGAAAAACTGCCTATTGAACTACCATTTCTGGTTTATAAAAAAGTCATAACCTGTGTCAGGAAATATGTTTCCAAATGACTTAAGCTTAGCATAACTACTCCAGAAATTACATGTCTAGTGTCTTTGAAGTTTAAAATAGTTTGGCTTTCCATTTATTTTAAACAGTATATCTATCTTCCCAAATGTGATTTAAATGGGCATTAAATGTAATGGTTAAATATTAAGTTGAAATGTTCTCCTGCTTGTTAAACCATTATTAAACCAAGACAGAGGTTAGTTCACATCCTCACACTGATGGACCCTGCAGTAGTTGTATCCTGAAGATGTCGCTTTTCAGCAAATGAAAGTTGCCAGCATGAGACTCAGAAATGATGTGTTTAATTAAAATGTTGCTTTCAGATTCATGATTCAAAGCACATAGCTATAGGAGTGCTTTTCATCCCATTTGAACTTGCAGAAACAAGCATTAAATGAAATGAGTGGCTTCAAGTTAAGATTTTAACAGGCTGCTCAAGCTTTCCATCTTGCATTTGAAGCAAGCATCTGTCTGCTGACCTTGATTATCAGGTTATGCAAGTAGTCTATAAGTTTCATGAGGATTACAATTTTAACACCATACCATATGGTCCAGAATTTAACCTGAAGCAGTAGACAGATGGCTTTAAAAGTTAGACACACCAAATGAAATCTTTGATCAAGCAGTTGTTATGAAATGTTGCTATCCATCTGTGATAGTGTCTTTCATGATAGCTCAGATAAAAGACAAACACACAATTCTGTGTAGGAATTTTTCTCCCTTCTACCTTTTTTTCTTTCTACACCACACTGTATCTGGGGGACTTGATAATAACTGGCTACGAGAAGAGTCCTTAAATAAGAGGTCACTTGTCAGGTAGCAGAGGAGAAAATTAGCGGTTACTGTGAACACTTTGGCATCCTTTTGGTAAAAGGGAGGGCTCTGGATCTGCCTCATTAGGTCCTGTGACCTGGGGGATGAGAAAGGAGACTATCCTTGAGGCTGGCCTGAGGCCTTTACCCTCACTTTAAGTCCTGCAACTTGGGTTTCCCTTCCAGCAGATGTCCAGGTGGGGATCAGCCTGGCTAGCGCAAGATACAGTGTGGGGTATGCCAAAAAAGTGGAGGCAGGTAAAGGGGGGAATCCTATGCAGCCCTAAAGTGACTAGCACTGGAGGCAGGAAGGTGAATCTAGTTTAGCCACCAAAAGTGGAAGGAGGGGATGGGAGGACCTTAAATATCCTCCAGCACGCACGCACACTCACCATCCAAGCCATAAAAATACTTAGCATGTCTCCATTTTGGGAAATCCAGTATGGTATAGTGATTTGAGCATTGGACTATGACCCTGGAGATACGGGTTCAGTTCCCTGCTCAGCCATGGAAACCCACTGGGTGGTCTTTGGTGTACCACATACTCTCAGCCCCAGAAAACCCCATGAGAGGATCACCTTAGGAGCCCCATAAGTCAGAAAAGACTTGAAGGCACACAAAACAACATCTCCATTAGAGGCTAGCAAAGTGGCCTGTCTCCTGCAGTGCCTTGCATCACAAAGGCCCGAGGCTACGTTATTTCTAAAAGTAATTTTCCAGGCTCTACTCTTCTGAGAGGCTGTGGGGGAAAAAAGAATGGATGTGCTTCTTTGTAATCAGAGGTGTATGCATAAAGTGTTTGTATCAAAGAGAGTCTCTGCACCTTCGAAAGACTTCTATATCATTCTCACTTCTGACCATAACAGTGTTGCCTGCATTTTTCAAAATATACTGGTAAAAAAAAAATAACATCAAAAGTTTTGCCTTTAGGCAATTGATAGCTGTTAAAATAAGACCTTTTTCCAGTTCAGGTTTTGTTTATTATCTGTTATCTGGCTTCTATGTCTCACCTCATTATTGTTTCCTAGGTCTATGTGATAGAACCCAGTGGCATGGAATTCACACCATGTCAAGTTGAAGCACGTGTGGGTGAGATATTGGAGCTGCCTCTGAGGATTAATGGCCTAATGAATGAGGAAACCAATCAGATGGTCACCTTGAGTGATTGCTCTCATTTTGATTTAGTTGTTGATGTTGATAACCATGGTGTGTTCAGCCCATTTGAAGGTGACTAAAAATAATTAATTCATTTCAGCTTTTAAGATAAACAGAAAGACAAATTTATAATCTACTTTCTGATATGTTACAGTTTATTTTCTCAATAGCAAATGTTTATAACTTTCCAATGAAAATTACACAGATTATTTACATTGGGAAAAACATGCTGAGACTTTGGGGTGGTTGAGCAAAGTTTTATTTTTCTAAGAGGATTAGGGAAAAAAAATCTTTAAGAAACAAAACTCTGGCCCTCAAGAAGCAATGAAAACAGAAGTAGATGGTGATCTCATTGCCTAGCCATACCTGTGTTCCTAAGAAGTTGCCCCCCTCAGATCTTACAAATCGAGGAGCATGTCTTCCTTCACTGAATCAATTGCCAGTAGTGTGTTCTTTGTCGTTTCCTAGTGCCTTCTACTTTGCAAAGCCTGTTATACCAGACAAAAACTTTTAAAATTAATTTACAGAAGTTGAGGACAAAAATCATTGCCATAAATTGTATATGCATAAAATGCACATATGTATGGGGATATCTTTTAAATGCATAGATTGTTCATATGCTGCCTCTTGTCTCTTTTATTTAGGGAAGGCATGTTTTTATGTACGTCTTTAATTTTTCCATTTATAGCAATGATGTAATCTTGCTATGACTTAACTAATTACATGAGAAGGAAAGCCTAGAAATGCTGTAATTACAAATGTAAAATGTTGTATATTTTAATGTTCTGTTCATGTTTACTTTTATTGGCAGGGAGGTTGAAGCCAACATCTGAGTTCTGCAGTGGGGTCAAAGTTAAAGCTGAAGGCCAAGGATACACTGAACTGGTAGTCAGTTATACACACGGTCACATTCACCTCAGAGCCAGTATCACCATAGCTGCTTACTTGCCACTGAAGGTAAGCCTGGATTTTATTATACTCACTGTAGTCATGCCTAGCCCACCCAAAACTAGTTGGTCAACTCGAATTAGATCATGTACATAGATGGGAGGAGAAGCAACCTGTACGTTGTCCATTAGGCTTGGCTCCAGTGGAGTGGTCTTCTCTCTCATTCCAGGCCATCCATGATGCTTTTGTCCCCCTCTGTTCTTTTGATATCTGTATCTTGGCAACTTTTCAGTTTCAGCCAAAGTTATCTGGTTTCTTTGATAACCTTTGATTACTCCTTAATAATCAGGTATGGATTTTGGGTGCTTACATGAGTCCCAGTTATCTTATCTTTGTGTGCTGATGATAGTTGTTTTGGAGTGGGGGCCTTTGGAAAGAAGCTTCTGAAATGGAGTTCATACTAAAGGCTCATCTGTTAATCTCCATGTTGCAACTTCTCCTTCTGATCAGATTGTTCTGACATCTCTCACCCCACCCCTAGGTCTCCAGGATGTATATATCTTTCTTATGTACACACAGGCTTACTGTCACTCAGTATTGCAGACCTACATCTGCATTTCAAGAGTGATATTGTCTCAGACTCAGCCTTCTGATTTCAGGTTGTTTACCTGTTGCCTTTTCTAGACTGAACCTTTGTTATTCTTGACACAGAGAAATGATGTGGTGTGTTAGCTAGAATCAAATAACCAAAGGCAGCAGAAATTTGAAATTACAAAGCACATACTCCCAGAGGTTATACCTGTTGTATCGATTACATAAGCGTTGGTGTTACATATATGAGAAAGCATTAGAAACAAGGAACAAAAATAGGAATACAATAGGATATCCGGATTTCTGAGTTCTATGTTGAAAGAATTTCAGGAATCATAGTGTAACATCGATTAATATTCATGCACGTAATCAGAAGCAAGGTCTATTTGGTCACAAAATGTTTTAGGTAATTTCAGAATATTTTGAAGGTAAAAATGATCTTGGATTTCCTAAATGCTGGGATAATAATTTCTGCTCGAGATACAAAAATAAATATAAACCATCTGCCTACATCCATCTATCTAGTCATTTCAGGAGTATATGTATTATTTATATTTGATAGAAATAAAATATTTTTTAAATCCACATTTTATTTTATTTCCAAACTAAAATTATTCTAAAATGGATAAGATTCTCTTCTTTCCAGCTTTACTAGTGAAAATATTAGGAGTTATTCATTCTTAGTATGTATCACATCATGTCTGAGTGTGCATGTGGTGTGTGTGTATGTGCCCTCAAGTTGCCTGTCAACTTATGGTGACCCTATGGGTTTCATAGGGATTTTTTTGAGCAAGAAATACTCAGAGGTGGATTTGCAAGTTTCATCTTCCAAAATATAGCCTATAGTACCTGGTATTCATAGAATCATGGAATAACAGAGTTGGAAGAGCAGACAGGGACCATCGAGTCAAACCCCATGCTATGCAGGAACACACATCAAAGCACTCCCAGCAGATGGCCACCCAGTCTCTGTTTGAAAACCTCCAAAGAAGGAGACTCCACCACACTCCAAGGCAGCATATTCCACTGCCAAAGGAAGTTCTTCCTGAGTCTCAGGTCTCTTTTCCTCTAGTTTGAGCTGTAGTTTCTTTGATGGTCTCCCATCCGAGTAGTTAGCTTCCAAGATCAGATGGGATCTGGTGCCTTAGGTTATTTAGGCCATTGTCAGATGATACTCCAGTTTATTCAATTATAATGAATCTAAATGTAAGTCAAGGAATTAGAGACTTAACATTTTGTTTAAAGAAAGGGTAAACCCATAGGCCTAAAGCTTACTAGAGCAGGCTCACTGAATCAATGGAGTTCACATAAGTGTCAATGTACCAATTTTGCATTGATTTAATGAGTATGGTAGGGACTAACAAGTGTGTTCAAATTGTTAATCATAAATTTAAATGAAAAATAAAGAATACTTTACAGTTAATTTTATTGGTCCAATCACATGGAAAACAACATGGGAAGCTGCCAGCACACTTATAAGAAAAAGATTTTTCTCCCTAATTATTTCCATTGGTACCTAAATAAAATGAAATTTTTATTGACAGGATTAAAGAGCTTGACTTAATGCATAAAAAGAATCTTGATTTTTTAGATGAACTGGAATAGCATAGAATATGCTATCCTTACAAAATATTTATAAAACTTGAAAGCTTTCTCATCATCACCCTCCAGAAATACTCAAGACAAAACAGCCAGGCATTTGGCTCGTAAATTAACAGGAAAACAAACAAAAAATCATGTTAGCTGAAATCACTTAAAAAATATGGATAAACTACATTCTCTTTCATCCCTACTCAGAAGTAAGTCTCATTTATCAGATAATCAGATTATCAGATAAGTGAGTATAGAGTAGCTGATGTACAATGCAGAGAGATTGTTTAGTGGCATAGCTAGCAAATCAATGCAGGTTTTATTCCAATATTCCATTAACCATTTCTGATATCACCTCATTTTCAAACTTCATTCCAAAGCAATTGCAGAAAAAAGGATTAAACTTGATGATGTGTTAAAATGATAAAGAACTTGTACTAGGAGCAGTCTATATTCAATATAAGATAATATTTTGTATGTGACAATTAAATATGTGATCAGTTGGAAGAAGTATACCAGTAGAGGAAACTGTTTTTTAATTATCCTATTGCATTAAGTTTAGAATCATAAAATCATAGAAATGTAGAGTTGGAAGAGACCACACGGGCCATCCAGTCCAACCCCCTGCCATGCAGGAACACCCATCAAAGCATTCCCAACAGATGGCCATCCAGCCTCTGCTTAAAAACCTCCAAAGAAGGAGACTCCACCACACTCCAAGGCAGCATATTCTACTGCCGGACAGCCCTGACCGTCAGGAAGTTCTTCCTGAGGTTCAGGTGGAATCTATTTTCCTACAGCTTGAATCCATTGCTCCTTGTCCTGGTCTCTGGAGCAGCAGAAAACAAGCCCTCTCCCTCCTTAACATGACATCCCTTCAGATATTTAAACATGGCTATCATGTCCCCTCTTCACCTTCTCTTCTGCAGACTAAACATCCCCAGCTCTCTAAGACTATCCTCATAGGGCATGGCGTCCAGGCCCCTCACCATTTTGGTCGCCCTCCTCTGGACTTGCTCCAGCTTGACCATGTCCTTCTTGAATTGGGGTGCCCAGAACTGGATGCAGTATTCAAGATGAGGTCTAACCAAAGCAGAATAGAGTGGTACCAGTACCTCCCTCGATCTAGACACCATACTCCTATTGATGCAGCCGAGAATTGCATTGGCTTTCTTGGCTGCCGCATCACACTGCTGACTCATGTTCAGCTTGTGATCTATTAAGACTCCTAGATCCCTTTCACACATACTGCTATCTAGCCACGTGTCCCTCATCCTATATTTCTGTATTCCATTTTTTCTACATAAGTGTAGGACCGTACACTTCTCTCTGTTGAATTTCATTTTGTTAGCCATGGCCCAGCTCTCCAGTCTGTCCAGGTCATTTTGAATTTTGATCCTGTCCTCTGGTGTATTAGCAACCCCGCCCCCATAAATACATCTGTTTCCTCATTCGTTTAAGATATATGTTATGATGTATTATTTAAAATCGTCATCATGCTTCCCCTCCCTAAGGAGGGAAATAATATAACAAAAGCAACAGCAAATACTAGAGGGTCCAATATGTCACATCAGCAAGGATTTCCTATTTATATAGATTAAACATTAAGACTATTATGAGATAATGGTTTGATACACTTTGGGTGCAAGAGCCATCCAAGTTCTTCAGGGAAGTTGGTGCTCAGCATCCAGAATACTGATAATGGTTTTCAGCAAATTAATGTATCACTTATAATATTTTAATCAGTATAATTTTTTCTTTAGACTGTTGATCCTGTTACTGCTGCCTTGGTAACTTTGGGCTCCTCTAAAGATATATTGTTTGAAGGAGGACCCAGACCTTGGGTGCAAGAGCCATCCAAGTTCTTCAGGGAAGTTCATGCTGAGCATCCAGAAAATACTGGCTTATCTTTAGTAGGATCACCAACAACTAGGAATCCTTTTCAGCACTGGGTCAGAGCATCTTGCAGAGCCCTGGGGGAACAAGTGAGTAAGACAGATGCATGTGATAAATGTTGCTAAGCATTACTGTATAGGTACAGTAACTGAGAGAAATGATTGTAGCAGACAGCTAAAAATATAAGCCTTTGACAGGTTGCAGTGTAATTAGTTACAACACAATATTATCCCAGAATGCATGAATTAGTCGCTGCTCTTTATTTATTCTTATAAATCTGAAATCGTTGTTGAGAATTAAGCATTCTTAAATTATACCAAAGTTACAAGTATTTTGTCATAGCATACTAATGTCATGGAAGGATATTTAAAAGTTTAGTGTATTTCCTGATTATAAGACCACTGTTTATTCTCTCAGGGCTGTGAACAAAAGCTGGTGCCTTTTTTTAATTTTAATTAATTCTTGGGGCCCTTTTTTCTCTCCAAATTTCTGCATATACAGTTGGAAAACAAAACAAAAAGACAAACAGTCTTGGGTCTTCTAGACAATTTACAAATAAGATTGTGCAATTCTAATTTGAATTTCATAACAATTTGAAAGAAAACATTCATGGCCACCTATATACCCTGAGTCGTTCATCCAATATTATTTTACAATGTTAGATGTTTCTTTGAGTATGCTTAGTTACACAAGTATCTCAGAGTTTTAGCATTCTGTGTAAGAATATAATGGCTAAAAGGAAAGTGGGAAGGAAAAGATAGCAGTGCATTTGAAATAAGGAACAGGAGAAGAGTTCTGTGGATACCATGGGCTGGTAGAAAGACAAATTAATGGATGCTAGAGTAAATCAAGCCTTGACTCTCATTAGAAGTAAAAATGACTAAATTGAGGTTGTCTTACTTTGGATCTATTATGAGAGACATGATTCACTGGAAAAGCTAATGAAGGTTGCTAAAATGGAAGGCAGTAGGAAGGGACAAAGAACACACTTCTGGTGATCGATTCAGTGAAGTAAGACATGGCCTTGAGTTTGCCAGATCTGATGAGAACAATTGATGACTGCAGCTCTTTGGAGGTTTTTTCATTCAGAAAGTCAACATAAATCAAAGTCAATTTGATGACAAATAAACAAAATGTGAGAATACACATTCACACATCTATCAAGGTGAAGGTCTCATACCTGTCCAGGCATGTTCCTAAACGATATTCCTTATTTATGAGTTATAGTCTTTTGGTAACTGGTTGGTGCCACATGGACTGGAAAACTATTCTGTAGACTGCATCCTTTGTCTTCTACCATCCATAAACATCTATGATCGTTGTTGGTTCTGACCAAATGACGGTTGATCCAGCTGTCATGTATTGGATAGTATAATATTTTCTCATCCATAAATAATTCCCTCCTAAAGGAAATAGAAACAAAAACAGTAGTAATAAAATGTTAGGTTAATCATATTGAAAGGTATGCTGAACAACACCTGTTTGGTCTGAATCTTCTTATTAAGCCAACCTGAAAGAGACCCGTTGAATCCATGGGATTTGTGGCAAGGTTGAATCACCATTCAGTAATTAACTCTGTGGGGCTACTCTAGTTGGAACTACTTTGTACACATCTCTTTCTGGCACATCATGCATACATTTCTCGTGCAAACATTATTGAAATGGTTTGATATTGTGTAACAATGTTTGGAAAATTGTTCCCATCAGTTCTGATTAATAAAAGAAATTCTAATTGTTTCTTATGAATATTGATTTTCTTGAAGAAAAAATGAGAGTTCTGCCATCTGTTTCAAAAACTCAAAATATTTTTTTGCAATGTTCATTTGGATAATATAGGAAAAACAATGAGAACTTATGTCTTGATAATGGACCAGAACTGCTTTTGAAGAAAGGTGTATCAAACTGACATTTAATCTTTAAACAATGCAGGCTTTTAATGAAACATCATGTTGGCTTCATTTTTTTGTTTCTTCGTTTGAACTATGCATGAAATGGAGGTTTGTACTAAATTATGTGCTACCATCAAAGAGATATTCTTAAACACAATCTTCATATTTTATTTCTTGGATTTTTCATGCAGGTAATATCATTAACAATTGGAAATAAGCCCACTGTTACTAACCCCTTTCCAGCTGCTGAATCTGCCAGTATGAGGTTGATCTGTGCCGTTCCTTCCCGACTCACTTTGGCACCTATCTATGTAAATCCCGAACTTGGTCTCTCATGTCCTTTTCTTCACCAAAACAAGCAAGGGGTAAGTTTGTAAAGAAAGATAGTAGACTTTGGTTCATAGCTATCCTTTAAATATTAAGGTAACAATTTCTATGGTTTCATTCCATAGTACTTCTAAAACATTTAAAGGACCTGTAACTTAGACTGTTAGATTGCAGTACGCTATGGCTTGCTTTGATTCTACACATAAATGAAAAGTACTTCTCTTGCAGATTCCCATCTCAAATTATCGGAATCCAGTGTTGGAGATGGAGGTTTATGATCAACAGGGGCGTAAATTTGACAATTTTAGTTCCCTTAATATTGTCTGGGAATCAACAAAATATTCATTAGCCAGCATAGAGGCCAGTATGCTGCTGGAGATGTCTCTGAAAGATAATGGAAGCAATGAGAAGAAAATGCGAGGTACAGTTGCACATTGCTATGCATTCAGTTCGTTTGTATGAATTTATTGTATTTGAGAGTGGGTTTAAGTGCAAGGTCAAAAATTTTTGTTTTTGTTAGGTTTATCTCCCCGTCACAGCCATTCCTGCTATACAATGATAATTTTGGAAGAAATGTTATGTTTTCCTCAGAAAAATCAGTTTTTTATGTAAGCTTAAGAGTATATGAAATGTAGTGGGAGAATGTGCTTTTGTGATGTGTGATTTTGAAAAGTTAATCTCTGTGCTCTTGTATATTGATGAATAGTCACGCCATAAGTGCTGCTTTTCCAGTTTTGTTTGTCCCTTTTTCTTAGGTGTCCAAACTGTTTTAGTTCATCATAAACCTGGAACGACGACAATATCTGCTACTGCAGTCGGATATGAACACTTTCATCTCATTGCCAATGAAGTGAATAAACCAGTAATGACATTTTCTTCAAGCTTTTCCTATAATACCCTAATGATGTATATTTTCTACTACCGTTTCCTTAGTATAATTCAATAGAGTTTAGTAACTTCTTAAAATGTTCATCATAATACAAGCATTAGTGAGTAACTACTTTTTGAGCACCTAAATTTCAGAGCTCTACTTCCCACCCTCCCTTACAATACTTTAAATAAATTATTATACACTGAATATTGATTCTCCATACAGTAAAGACATTGGTCTGTATTTTCACTTATCCAGACAAGTGACCTTTTTTTCCTTTAATATTAAAAATCAGTAGTACAGATGTTACTGGAAAGGAAATACATTTATGATTACACTGGAGCATAGAATGAGTGAGTGAAGCTACAATAGGTTCAGCAGAATTTTTGCTTCACTCTAGTGGGAATTTGGACTAACTTTTAATTTCTCCTCCTGTCTACCTAATAGTTGCTGTATCACAAACTGCTTTTGAAATTGTCCTAAGCTTCTTAAGCTGATTGTCCTAGGAAGATTGCTATTGCAGTGATATAAAATATAAATCATTTCAGGTGAAGAGTTGTTAATAGCAGGCTACTAATTCTCATGAATAGTTGAATTTAGATGCCTGCCTGAATGCATGTGAACACCCAGGTTTGAACTTGAACCATAAAGGTGTCTATAGAACAAAAGTAAAGTGTCAAATTTGCTTCCTCACAGTTTATGATGTTGTTTTAATTTTAAGCAATAGTATGCATTTTCCCTAAATTTATAAGTGAGTTAGTCTCTAAAAAAGAATTTTGCCCAGAACTTTGTCATTAAATAATACATGGAACTGAGTAACTGAAGAAGTTGCTCTAAATTGTTTAGCTGAAAAAGTAGTCAGAGCCACTGGTCAATCATTGCTTTAAAATAGTGATCCTTGCTAGATGGAGTTTTGTTCATTTCACACTATCTCTTCTTCCTCTTTAAAAAAAAGTAGGCATAGTTCAGTAGCTTTTGCTGACCTTAAGACACCTTTCTCACATCATCAATGTAAGTAACCTGTTGAAGGAGAATATAGTAAGAACTGTGCCTGCAGCCTTGTTTTCCAGTTTCCAGGGAGTTTCACAGAAGACTTTGTGGCTATTTGGTGTCAAGTAGTTCCCCCTCCCCCAGGAATGGAAAAGTCTCTTTCAGTAGTGTAAAGATGTGTAACATACAGGTTTACTTACATAAGATGGGCAGCTGCCCTTTCTCGGTAATGCAGGAACATTTGGAATAATGTGCATATTGCTAAGGTATGTGCTGAGAGATCTGGTGCCTTTAGGATATTTAGGCCCACCTTTATTGACAGTACTGAACTAATATGAGGAATTTATGAGATCTGAAATTATTTTATATAAAAAACACAGTTGTGTTTTTGTGATTTAAACTGTTGAAGAATTGTCTAATGTTGGAAACTAAGCAGGGTCAGCCCTGGTTAGTACTTGGATGTGAGACTGCCCATGAAGACTGGGCACTGTAGGCTATATTTCATAGGAGGAAACTGGGAAAACCACCTCTAAGTGTTCCTTCCCTTTAAAAACCCTATGGAATTCATGGGGTCATCATAACACTGAGACATTTGGAAATAAATGACAGCTGTGAACATATTCTGTGGAAATAAAGAAGTTGGGAATGGCAAGCTAGTTACCAGATATGTCTCTTGCTTCCGCTGCTGCTTCTGTTATCTGTCTGCTTGTCTATACATCACTACATTACAAAGTATTTTCTCACAAAATGTCAAATTCAAAATCTTAGTTTTTAATTGTCTACACTACTCCTTGCAGTATGAACCTCTTATACCTGTGTCTGCGACTGTTGAACTACTACTTGTGGAAGATGTAAAAGTGAGTCCTACAGAAGTGACCATCTATAATCACCAGGGGATCAAGGTAAAGGTCTGTCATTACATCTGTCTGTCTGTCTGTCTGTCTGTCTCTCTCTCTCTCTCTCTCTGTAGAATGAAATGTGAAAATGTGAATTACATATGGTATATACTTTTTTTGGCAGGCTGAACTGCTCATTAGGGACGGCTCTGGATATTTTTCAATTAATACCAGTGTTGGCAACATTGTGAAAGTGGCTTATGAAGAAGCTCGGGATGTTGTTGTGGTAAGTCTTATAAGGCAAACACATTCTTCCCTCTGTACAGAGTAATCGTTTAACAGAGATTTTTGTAAAGTAGATTTGGAGAGAAGCATTAAGGCATGTTTTATTGAAGTAAACTTAGAATTTCCACTGAGGTTAATTTGTACAGGTATACCTCAGTTAACAAAGTAGATGTGTTCCTGAGCATTACTTCTTTAATAGCAAATTTGGTACCTGGAGCAGAAATATCACTGAAAGAATAGAGAGAGGTTCCTGTGTCACAAAACGAGAACAACAGTTCAACTTATAAATTTATGATTTTAAATCCCTAGTGCATTTGTGCCCTTTTTCTCACAGTTTTTCTGTTCTTACATGTTCACTAAGGGATTCTTGAGATAGCTGCTGGCAGGGACACATGGCTACCATAAGATTGGACACAGTACTGTACTGCTCTTTCCCACCTCAGGCACTACTGTGTTGTTTACTACACCCAAACTGCTGCAACCTGACACCTAAAGTCTGTGTTGCCATCTTCCCAGTGCAGATGCTGCTAAAAAGTCAGATAGACAGAGGATGAGGAGAAAAAGCCTTTTATGGGTGGGCATAAAAAGCCTCTGTAAAGAAGTTGCTTCACTGTCAGAGGCATTGTTAATTGAGGTATGCTTGTGCAACTAAATTGTAAATGCGTGGCTCTATCCAAATGTTGAAGACAGTCTGTCATCTACAGCAGTGATTCTCAACCTGGGATATGCATACCCCTGGGGTTACAAAGGAGGACATTTAAAGGTACGCAAAAAAAAAAAAGAAGAAGAAGAATGGTTGGAAAAGGCACATACATCAACGGTGTAAGACAAGATACAAGTTAAATGTTGTGAAATTAATTGAACATTTTAATGAGCGATGGAACTGGTTCCCTTTGTTTTTTAACCTCAAGAAAAGTTCCTTTCCCTCATTGGTGGAGAGCCCCTCCCTAAACAGTGTGTGGTGAACACATCATTAGAGTGAGCGTGCTCAACAGCATTCCCCTCACAGGCTCAGCTTTCACTCTCCTCTGCTTTGTGGACATTTGAATGCTGTTGTGCCAGTACTGGTGTATAGGAGCCCTGGTGGCGCAGTGGTTAAATGCCAGTACTGCAACCACAAGGTTGTGAGTTCGATCCTGCCAGGCTCCAAGGTTGACTCAGCCTTCCATCCTTTCGCAGGTCGGTAAAATGAGTACCCAGCTTGTTGGGGGCAATTAGCTAAAAAAAATACATTGTAAACCGCTTAGATAACGCTAGTTGATAGGCGGTATAGAAATAACTGCTATTGCTATATTGCTATTGCTATATACAAGCGAGTACCTCAGTCAGTCCTCTGGGCAGGGTTCAGTAAGTGAGTTCTTTTGAGTCTTCTCTGCCTCTCTACTCTTTGCCATTGTTTTAAGTTTTAAATTTTTCAATGTGTGTATTATCAAGTATGGATCAGTGGTTGAAATCCAGCATAGTAAAAAGGGGAAAACATAAAGTGGATAGTAACCAATCACAATTCATGGGTACAATTTATAGAAATGGGCTACCAAGGGGTACACAAATGAAAAAAAATTGGAAACCACTGATCTACAATGACTTTCTCCCTTTTTTTAAAAAAAAAGAACAGAACAAAAAATAGTATTGTATAGAAGATAGCATTTATTTGAGAAGTGAGAGAAAAAATATCAATAATTGGCAAATCATATTAATCCATGTAAAGTCAAAGACTTTCATGGCTGGAATCCATAGGTTGTTGTGGGTTTTTCGGGCTATGAGGCCCTGTTCTAGTAGTCTTTGCTCCTGATGTTTCACCTGCATCTGTGGCTGGTAATCCTCTGAGGATGCCAGCTAGACCACCTGAAGATGCAGGTGAAATGTCAGGAGCAAAGACTACTAGAACAGGGCCTCATAGCCCAAAAAACCCACAACAACCTACATATTAATGCATACTGCATCTGAATTTCTCTGACTTCCAGCAGTAGAATTAGACTGAAGCATTCACCAACTTCTCACACTAAAGCACAACATATTCACTTTGGCAGTTTGAAGAAGTGGTGTTCAGATGTTGTGACAGCTGAACATAAAGAGAATAGCTTAATGGCATTATACAAAATTCTGTTACGTTGTTAAGTACATCAAAATGCCATTGCAACTAACTGCATTCACTGAAATGTTAAAGGGTTCATCATGAAGGTAAGGTGCCATCAATTCATTCACAGAGAGGGGTCCTTCACATTTTTTTCTCAGCACTGTCTTCTTCTTACAAAGCAAGTGGTAATTTTTTTCTGTGATTTGTGTTTTGATTTTATATGACTAGAGTCAGAGAACGAATATAGGACTAAAATAGAGGACTAGAGGCTGCCCACTACATTAAGGTCCACTAATGCACTAACACTTGCATTCATGGAAGAAAGAGAGTTCTTAGAGCAATTCGTCCAAGATATCAGTCCTCTGTTTGTTCTTTTCTCCCTTAAACAAAATAAGTTTCATTTTAAGTAAGACCAATTTCAAACTGGCAAGAATTGGATTTTGTACATTTTAGGTGCCTTTTACAGAAGTGGTGTTTCCTGCACAAAAAGTACTGCTTTCTGTGCAAAAAAACCATGTGCAAATTTCACACAGCATTAAGTCCCAAACTGTGAAGTTCAGTATTCTCCTTGACAGGGAAATATACTTCTCAACCATTTTTTGTACATTTTTTAATATTATTTCCATTCTTTGCAATTCATGTCCAGGCTATGCCCCACATTCCTACAAATTTTTCCTCTTTCAGTCTTGCAGTGCTGGACAAACAAGAGCTGCTGTATGCATGTTATGGCACTACATTGTAGAAGTCATGAGTGTATCAAGCTGTGTCACAGACCAGTCCCCCATTTCTTAAGAACAATAGGTTCCATTTTAAGTAGGAGAACTTCCAAGCTCTTAAGAATTGCATTTTGTACATTTTTAGGTACATCCGTTATCTCCAGGTTCAGTGTCTGTAATGATCCATGACTTGTGTCTTGCCTCTGCTACAACTACTAAAGCTGAGGTGCATGTTTCTGATATACATGAAGTACATTTGGGAGTTGTTGACAAGGTTAGTATTCATTTCTTACTGTATTTGTTGTTATGAGATGTTCTGCACAAATAGTAGGCGGCTTTAGGGCTCATTGCTTAGAGGTAGCGGGTTGGAGATTCAGGTAGAGCAAGGGAGGGTAAC
This sequence comes from Iguana delicatissima, assembly GCA_948472985.1. Taxonomy (NCBI): domain Eukaryota; kingdom Metazoa; phylum Chordata; class Lepidosauria; order Squamata; family Iguanidae; genus Iguana; species Iguana delicatissima. The sequence continues at coordinate 673,055 of CAOKZL010000193.1, read as the reverse complement.
TGTGGAGGGAAGAGGGGATCCTTCCTCTAAGGCACACCAGCATGACTGGAAATAGTGTGAGATTGCTTCCAGTTCCGGGATTTGTATGAAAGCAATAATTTTACCAGCTTTTTTAGGATTACGAGAGGCAATATAATGTTTTTGAAGTTTGGGGTTTTTTTTCAGCACCCCCCCCATAAATTTTTCAGGAGTCCAGGGGACATCAGGGTCCACACTTTGTATGCCCCTGAGTTAAAACTTACCTGCATCCCCTACATGTTAAAAAGTCCTGGAAGTTAGCATAACATATAGACAAATAACTGAACTGTGAATTCAGTAGTGGAATTGCAAGTTCATGGGTTGATCTGAACCTGAACTTCTAGGGGCTCCCAGTGGACAAAAGTAGGACAAAAGTAGGACTTGCAGTGTGAAAGCCTGTGAGAAACATTCCCATTTTAACAGGTTGAATATTTCTGAGGTTTCTCCAGAACCTCTTTTCATCAAACTGCTGCTCTCACTAAACCATGGCTATGAGCTCAAAATGCAAAAGAAATTGTTTTCTTCCTCAAAAAATGTCAGTCACAATTCAGTTAATCAGGCATCTCACCTATAATGAGGAAGGTTGATTGTTCAAGGATAAATTGTTTTTGGGATGGATAGGGCTTCAGACTCTTTTCATAATACTATTTCTGATCCAACCTTAGTACCTTGATAATTGTAAAGTATTGACTAAATTGTTGATAAACAGAAAGGTATTTCTTCCGAGGAAAATTGAATATTTATAAATATATTGCAGGTAGAAATTGGCAAAAAAGTTAAAGCTTTTGTCAGAGTGCTAGATGCTTCCAAGAAGTACTTTCCAGCTAAATACTTCACCTTCATGGACTTAAACCTTAATGCAGCATCTCAAATTGTTTCCTTGAAGTAAGTGCTATTTTAATTTGTTCTTATATGCAGAAATAAAATTAAAAGGAATTTGCAAGAAGGTCGTGATAATAATGTGTGTACAGAAACAAAAGGTAGTAACATATACAGTAATAATATTGTGGATCCTCAGTATCTGCAAGGGTTCCATTCCAGGACCCCCACAAATGGTGAAAGATATGAATGCTCATGTCCCATATTATTAAATTACAGGATTTTGTGCACAGATGCTTCAGCAGGTATGCATTCACACTGCCACCATTTCAGATATAGGACATGATGCTCCACAATTGCTTAAATTTGCAGATCCAGAGGTCGCATGTACGAAGAGGCCACTGTAATGCTATAACATAATATGATGTGCTAATATATTGGGATGGACTTGAAATATTATTTTATTGTAATAATCTGCCTTGTTTTTATTTTTAATTTCTTAAGTTTTCTAATTAATAAGCTCGAAGTGATTAAAAAACTTAGAAGCAAAACAAATTCTTTGAGAACACTACTAATAAAAGCGAACTAACACTCATGAAAGTGTATAGTTGCCCATGACTTGATTTAAAGAATGCTATTTGAAACAATAATACCTTTCCATGCCAGCAGAAACAATTCAGAATGAAAATGAAATGGCTTTATTATAGGAGCTTCTAAGTCCATTTTCTCACAGATCTCACTCCTGTAAAGAAAGGAATGTTGAAGCTACTTGGTTTTCCCATATTGGTTATTTAGAACTATGTCCTAGACTTTTTGGTGAAGTCACAAAAACAAGGGGCATGACCCTCACACACATCCAACCACTACGACTCTGGAAACCAGAGTTTGAATTCCTGGTCAGCCAGGGAAACCCACTAAATGACCTTGAGCAAGTCACACTCTCTCAGCCTCAGGGTAAGACAAAAGCACAACTCCCTCTGAACCAGTCTTGCCAAGAACATCCTGTGATAGGTTTGCCTCAGGGTTGCCCTAAGTTGGAAATGACTTGAAGGCTCACAACAACTATCTCACATGAATAGTTTTTCTGCTGGATCCCTTAACTTCCAAGTTGCCCACCACTTCTCATGACAACACCCCAAAACCTGTTATAAATTTCAGGCCCAAAGCCTCTTCGAGTACTTAGATTATTTTCATTTCAAAAACTGTCAGAGTCACAGTTAAGCCTCTTACTTTTTAAAATCATTTAGTTAAATTACAGTTTAATCATTTAATATCTTTGAATTCACCTAATTACAGCGTCTGGCCTGAGTTATTGAATTCTGAGAAGAAGAAATAAGTGGAGTATTTTGTTCTTGTAATCAGTTGGGGTATAATCAAAACAACCTTAGCATATGAACATATTTATAAAATTATTAGTTTTGGATTATCATGCCTTCTCATCTTCTTTTTTCCTTATATTGTGCAGATGCTAAAGCTTTCAAATTTTTTAAGTAGACTTAGTGTTCCAAACAGACCTGACTGTTAATCACATTGGAATCAATAACATTATTTACTGAGATACCAATGTCATGTCCTGGATAAAAATCTACTTAAAATTCAGCCAGCATCTCTACTTTTAATTTGAACCTATAGTGTCTTATACTGCTTAGGACTTAATCATTAACCAGCAACATCTAACAATATAAGACAAGATCTTGCTACAGAAAGTCCTAATTTTTTTTTTTTACATTAACTCATTTGTCTAATTAATGTATTTTCTTATGGCAGAGCACTCAGTGAGGCTTCAGATGAACACACTGCTGCTTTTCTAGTTCATGGCATTGCTATAGGTCAAACCAGTCTTATAGCTGTTGTCACTGACAAATATGGAGAGAGAATCACTTCGGCTCCACAGCAGATTGAAGTAAACATTTTCATTGTTATTAGATAATCATTTCTGGGTTACTTACTAGAATAGAAAAACAGAAGAATTTGTTCTTCAAAATGATTAAAATTCCTGAAAACAATACTGTTATTAATCACATGCCTACGACACTAAGCAGAAATTTGGGAATTTTATTTATTTGTTCATTCATTCATTCATTCATTCTATATCCTTCTTTATCCCGAATGGGAGAAAGTTTTTTAGGTACTCAGCTTGTTAAAGCTGCAAGGTATATTTTATTAATAATGTGGAAAGAATAGCAGTCTAGATGTTCTGTAGAAGAAAGAGGTAGCACAGTTCTTGTACAGGAATCTGTTTTGGGTTAGTTTGTTAAGACTGAACAAGGCACAAAGACAAAGGGAAAGACAGTCTTTGGCTGACAGCAACAGGAGATGAGGGAAGAACTGGAAAGATAAAGAAGACGTGTATGATACAAAGAACAGTTATGGGGAAATGATGAGGACTGAAAAGGGACCAGCGGTGAAAAATGCTGAAACTTAACGACAACATGAAGTTAGGGAAAGGGCAGGCAGCAAATTCAAAAAGGAAAGAAAATGGGAAACCAAGCTGTGGAATTGGCAGACCTCAGCCACCAAGTGTCTGGCAGGAAACTAATGAATTGCATTTCGAAAGAGGAAGTGTTAAAGGAAGGAACAGAGAAGTGGATTGAGAATTATATGCATCAGAGAGGAGGTAGCCCATGCCACCGTCACATTCTTCACTGTAGGAAACAGCTAAAGTAGCATCACTGAGAGGAGCAAGCCAACTATCTGAAGGGAGCTCATGTAGAAAATGAGATGGCACTGTGAGTGGCATATTTAAGTCAGATCTTACAGATTTGGGGACAAAAAGAAAAGAGAGGAAAACTAGCACAGGGAAGGACAAGCAAGACAAAAAGAATTTGGTCAAGTTTTGTTTAATGGTTGAAGTATTGGACTAGGGTTCTGGAAAATGAGAAAAATTCCCCAGTTAGCCATGGAGAACCACTGGGCCACCTTGGGCAATTCATACCTCCTTAACCTAAGAGGCAGGCAATGGCAAATATCATGTAACTAAGGCCCTTACCACAGAAAGTTGTCATTCCGGCAGAACAATGCATTGCTCCTGGCCCAGGACACATACCGTCGCACCACAATGTCTCTCACCTGCTGCTGTCATGTCCCCATCCATGGGAAATGCATCCTTTTTCATTACCAGAAAAAATCCAGTAATGGCTCCCTTCCCGCTATGATCTCGTCAACTGCAGGCATGCAGGAAAGGCCAACGTACTGGACAGCACTTTCTTCCACAGTATAGTGCAAGTACCAGCCAGTGGTGCGGGAAAAGGGACTCACCGTTGACTCTGTACTGTGGAAGGAAGAACAGTGTGCCTGATGCTAACCATCCGTGGCAGCTGACCGGTTGCTGTGGGGAGTGTTCAGACCCCTACCCATCCCATCCCAGCAGTGGAAATGCTGGGATCCCACTGAGACAACGTGCTATTGGGGCATAGTGCAGTAAGGGCCTAAATCTTGCCAAGAAAACCCTATAACAGAGTTGACTTGAAAGCACAAAACAAAGCAAAAAAACCAGAAAGAAACACTGTGATGAAAGTTGTTTTGCAATTCATTAAAACTGATTCTAAAATTTTTGATCCTTGTCCTTTCACTTCTAGGTTTTTCCTCCTTTTAGACTGATACCAAGAAAAGTCATCTTGCTCCTAGGTGCAGTGATTCAAGTGAGCTATTTCTATGATTGGTCTGAACTAATTATTTCTAAAAGAACAATTACTGTAAATGTAATGGAAAGAAGTCACGACCAGTATCCAATAATTCCATTCTGCTACTCCTTACAGTCACCTAGTTCTGGATTAAGCAGAGTAATTGGTTATATATATACTGGTTGTATGACCAGTTGTATTAACTATTGGGACCACAAAAAAAAAAAAAGGACACATGCCACTGCTTGTATATTTGGTAAAATCAACAGAACTATGTTAGTGCATTTTTATTGCTAAAATTATGCTGGATTTAGACATGTAATCTTGCTTATGCATTTCAGTATGGTTTTGCTCACGATGCATATACTGGCATGAACTGAACTGTCACTGAAGAAAAACCTCCTTCTGTCTTCTTATTTATGCAGTACATTAAAACTAAAATAAGTAGATAATCACTGATAATCAGCTCTAGGTTCCCCCACTGCCTTTATCTTCAGAAACAATCAGGCCTGAACCTGAGGAACAATCCATTTAAAAAAAAAAAAAACTCTGCCAAGCATACTTGCCATACTTGCTGCTTTAAGTACTCCATGTAAAAAAAAAAAAAAAGATTTCCAAAATATTTAAAGTCCTTTTTTCAAACTATGAATCATTTTTTGATTACACAAGCTGCCATGAATCTTCAAAGATCTGGTGAATTAAAAATGTGAAAGAAAAGCACATGTCTGGGTAAACTCACCTCTCAATTCTTCAAACAGAAGAATTAGATGGTTTGCTTCTTTCTCGAACAGAGAGCTAGCAAATAATTTTGTATCAAATTGGCCTACTGAAAGCTAAAGAATATTTTGGAGAGGGAGGAAGGATGGAAAGAGATGTCTGTGTTGTGTCCAGATACTCTGTAATTTATGAATGAGAGAGAAACCAGTTTATCTTGTGCTGATTTTAACCGTAAATAATTCACTTTTTAAAAATTATTAAAAACAGATTACTTCTGAGGGAGGACCACAGCCTCAGTCCAACCTAATCTTCTCTATCAGCGATACCAATATTGCTTCTGTGAACAACAGTGGCCTTATAACAGGGATATCAGCTGGCAACAGCACTGTAACAGGGATGGTTCAAGCTGCGAATGCTGAGACTGGCCAAGTTGTGGTTGTTTCTCAGGTAACTATTTGATATATGTTATGTGGTTATATCTCTGGTTACTCTTTGCTCTCACTGTGACAAAGAAATCAAGGGTGCTGTGTAAAAGTTAAAGCTCTGTAAGTCTGTAAATCTGGCAAAATATATTTAATAACCCTGAACAGGAACTTGTTTTTATTCTTGTTTAAGGGTTCATGTAAACACCATTTATTATTTTAAAGCAACGTAAAGCATCTAAGACGTCTAGATATTTGTTTTTTATATATAGCATTTTTAAATATAATTACACGTGCAAATTGCAAATAAGAAGTTTGGTGGTTTTTGCAGAATGCAAAGCACTTTGTATTAGGAAGCAGACAGAACTGACTTGTACTGAACATAGTGATGGTTCTGATCTTTAAAACAGACAAAAATGAATTGTCATGGTTCACTGGTTCTTCACTGTCAGCCTTCCATGTGAATTACCCCAATAATAGGCCTGCACTACCAGCTTTAACTCTCCAAATCCCAGAACCCCTCCCTCCCCTTTACAGTGCAAGGGCTAAATTTGCTACCTGACAGAGCAGTGTAGTCTTTTGTCACAATTGCAAGTACATTGGTACTTAGAAGTGTGGAAATGTAGTTCACTTGCTTTCTAATGGGTGTAGTTCTTCGCTAATTTCTTTCTTGAAGGAAGCAACAAGAAGTTCTAGCAATTGTCCTCTCGTTTCAAGAAAGTCCAGTGTTCTGTCCTGTTGCATTCTATTAAGTAACTTCAGGACTTGTTCTGCCAAAAATTTATATGTGGTATTTTTGTCCAGAAAATAATGTTTCTGTAAAGGAAACAAGATTTTCTCTGCAGAGAAAAATATTTGGGACCTATTCTGCACAAAATTTGCACGCGGCTCTTTTGTGCAGAAAGCAGCTAGGGGCTTATTCTGCACAAAAAAATCACACATGATTATTTGCACAGAAAACAGCATTTTTCTACTCAAACTCTGCTGTTTCTGAATAGATCCCAAATGGTAAAGATTCTCATCAGGATTCTGCTCAGGAGGGTTTCCTGACACTTGAGAAGCATACTTTCCAAACTATTATTTCCATTCCTTTGTCAGTTCCATGTCCAGGCTTTGCTGGCCATTTCCATAAAGTTCTCTCCTTTCAACCTTGCAGACCTGAAGTATGTTTTGAATCTGTCCAGCTGTGTCACATATTTAAGAGCCTGAAGAGCCAAAGTGTTCAAGTGCCAGATCGTTCAAATTTTCCAAGAGCTACAAATTACCAAATATAATTTTTGAGATTTAGTTAACATTGATTAATTAATTGAAATTAGTTAAAAAGATGATGCCAAAAGGATGTGCAAAATTTAGTCAGTTTTGTTACCAAGGGAACAAATCCTACTCCAACAAGGGGAGTTGTACTCATGGAGCGGGTAGTTCGATGAACATACCCATTCTTTATTCAGTGGCACTCACTCCATTCACAGGGTGACAACCTTGGAATCAACCTGGTAGTTCCTAGATGAGGGGGGTGGTGGTGGTGGTGGTGGTGATAATATCATCCATGGAAATTGCTAATGACTCACAATCTAATTTTGGACAGAGAGAAGACAGAAAAAAAAGACAGAATTTGGAGGGTGGATATTTATTTTATGACTTAATTTCAGAGAAGGGAACTGGCAAACCACCTCTAAGTATTCCTTACCTTAAATAAAACCCTATGAAAAATCATGGAGTTGCCATTAAGTCTGCAGGCAACTTGAAGGCAGACACATATGCAAAGGGAGACATCACAACCAAGGGTGTGTGATATCTGTAGAACAATCTGCAAATAGCCCTGACCTGTGCATGTAGGGTAGACAACGTGTAGGCCTTCAGATGTTGTTTGATTGCAGTTCATGGAATGCTTCACCACTGACTATGCTGACTAAAGCTGATGAAAGCTGGAGCCCAGCAGAAAAGTTCTACCTTTCTGGTTACTCCAGGTGATGAAGTGAAATATTATAAAACAATAAAGGAACAATAAAAGAATAACTGGGAACATAATTAGAGTGGTAGTTACTGTATGTTGCTTACATGAATCATGTAACCCTTTTGCAACTCATCTTTCCAAAATTACAGTTTCTTTATCATATCCCTTTTCCTTTATGCCATACACTACTTGTTATGCTAGAATTTTCAGTAGACACCATAATAATTCAGGAAGAAGAAGCTGGGGAGCACCCAATAAAATGCACAAAAAGAAATGGGAGACATGTCTCAAGGTGTTCAGTTGATGGATGTTTTTACTGGTAAAAAAAATGCCCAATCAATTTTAGCATGTATATGCTCTCAAAGTGTACAGATGTGATAATGATTTCATTTAATGTTTTATTATGTATTTATGGGTTGTCTCCTTTTATGATTTTATGTAGCCCTTGAAGAAGGCCTTTGAGAGCATATACAGTCCAAAACATGTTGAGCTTTTTTTTACCAATAAAAACACCCATCAGTTGAGTACCTCAAAATGCATCACCAGTTTCTTCTGTGGGCAATAATAATTAAGCTACAAATCTTGACAATGAACATGCAGAAGAAAGGCTTCTCTTTGAGGCTCTTTTATAAATTTTCAGTACATGATTATTATTTATGGTAGCTGACATTATAAAGCACATATAGTAAAAAAAAGCCCTACATGGTTTGGGTCCAGGTTACCTACAGGATGGCTTCATCACATACAATCCACCCTGTACACTTAGGTCCTCTGGGGGCCATGTACTTAAATCAGCCAGGACTAGACTGGCAACAGTCACCCTGAAGACCTTTTTGTTGACCATCCTAGAATGTAGAATGGCCTGCCAAAAGAGATTGGACAACTAAACGTGCTGCCTTGTTTTTAAAAAGTACTAAACACCTATCTCTTCCAGCGGGCCAGCCAGTCAATTTTCAACTATGAATTTTACAGTAGTGTAGTTTAAATGGTTTTATGTATTTTTTAGCTGTATTTAATCTGTGATTTACCTAAGCCTTGAGCCTTGGGTGTGATAACTGAAGCCCCTGTCAGAGCTGCTGATGACGAGCAGCAGCTGTTGGTCCCTGTGGCTCAGGGTGGAGGTGGGTCCTGCTGCTCGAGAGCTCCCCCTGCTGCCATGGACCAGGCAGGCGCGGACGTCCCTCTGCCTGCTCCTTTAGGGCAACAGGGATCCGATTCTGAAGATGCCCTGGAGCCTGTGCCAATCAGCCCACAAACAAGGCGGAGACTCAAGAGAGCTGAGCAAAGGGAGGCTTCCTTGATTAAGTTCAAGAAGCAGTGACTAGCCACACCTGTACCTTGGGCTGTATAACTGCCTGCTTGGAAGCTTCCCTTTGCTTGTGGCAAACGTCTTTCAGGCCCTCCTCTTGCCTGTTCCTTGCTCCCAGCACCCGGTTCCTGCTACCTTGATGGCTTTTGGAACTGTGACTACGGCTTTCGCTTTACGCTCTGGTAAATGAACACCCTTGTGTAAAGTGCTTGCTTGTCTCCTCCCGGCTGGACTTTGCTGGCTCTCACACTCCTTTCTCTGAGCTGGCTTGCTGCTCAGGTCTCTGACCTTGACATTGGGGAGAGGTGGGTAAGAAAGTAGTAGTAGTAGTAGCAGTTTTATTATTATTATTATTAAATATACATTTTTGAAGTAAATTGCTATTGCTACATTTTCATTCATAAAATCTAGACTTAGTAGATATACCATCCTTATTTCATTCATTTCAGGAACAAACCTCTGTAATACCTCACATTTATGCTTGTCTCCAACAGGGAGCAAATATTTACTAATAGAGAACTTTAACAAAGTTATCCACTGAGTTCATGGCCATGCTAAGACTTGATCTAGACACAACACCTGATATAAATTTTATGTTGGCTCAGATTGAGAATCCATCTTGAATTTCATCTCTTCATGACCCTCTTTTGTCCTATAAATGTTGTTTACTATCATTTTTATAGTAAACACTAATTGAATGCCTATATACATCTGTACTTCTGAATCTGATATTGTGTCTTAAAGTCTGCTTTATAACAGATATCCTAAATCCTGTTCTGTTGATGTATGCTTCCTTTGTGTATGTGTAGGAATGCTAGATTCTGATGTGTCATTTATGGACAGGTACTTCATACTGAGCTGACTTTGATCTGTTATTGAATTTTCATAGTGTCCTGATTTATATATCACGTCTGTGGTTTTGTCTACTCTTTTGTTATATATCAGTTAAGTCTTCTGAAAACTTGCTTATAGTATCTTTTTTTAAAAAAAACGTTCTGAAGAATAGTTAGGATACAAAAACTATCTGAGTTCCAATTAATCTGAGGAACATGAACTTTTATTAAGATTTGGCCTCCGTTCATTCAGATAACTCATGTAGTGTTTATATTTGTTAATTATTAAACTGAACTGTCCAGTTTCCAACCAAAATGAAAGGGTGCCTTATAAGTTTCATGCTTTAGTAAATGAACAGGAGGCTGTTTAATTCTGTTTGTAAATGGTTTTAACTACATATTTTAATTTTACTTGACTTCATTATCTGCTGTCCAACGCTTGAGCCTAATTTGTGATATTTTTGAAGTGACTTTTTGTTTGTTTTATTGATTGTACCGTATTTTCCGGCGTATAAGACGACTGGGCGTATAAGACGACCCCCAACTTTTCCAGTTAAAATATAGAGTTTGGGATATACTGGCCGTATAAGACTACCCCTCTTCCAACGCCCTCCTCGGCTCTCGCCCGCTTTCCCCTCGTTGGCCTCCTCCGCTGGGGCTGGGAAGGAAACAAAATGTTTGCCCGAGCCACCGCAGCTGCTTCCACCAAGGGAAGCAGAGGAGAAGAGGGAAGAGGGCAGCACCCCGCGCCCGGCTCTTTGGGGCTGAGGGGCCTGGGGGGTGGGTGCCCAGAGGGGAGGAGAGCGGGGGAGGCCAGCGCTGGCCCTTGCCCTTCACCTGACCCACCGACCTGGAGGGAAGCCCTCCTTTCCCCCTCTCTGCCAACTTGGCCGGACTCTTCCCCACCTCCGTCCCCGCCCAAAACGCCGCCGCTCCCCCCCGCCTCAGCGCTCCCTGGCCTGGGAGCTGTAGGCGGGGGTGGGGGTGGAAGCGGGGAGGCAGCGCGACCGGCGCTCGCGCGAGGAGCCTCCCCCCCGCATCTTCAGGTAAGTACACAGCACCACCCTGGGTGGTTTCATACAGTGGCCGCATATGGTGGGGATGCGGCCGCGGCCATTTTTGAGCTGCCCCCACCGTATGCGGCGACCGCAAAGATGACACCCGGCGTATAAGACGACCCCCAACTTTTGAGAAGTTTTTCTTGGGTTAAAAAGTCGTCTTATACGCCGGAAAATACGGTACTCAACTTGAGTTGCTGATACTGAAGCAGAAAAAAAGACAGAGATGTTTCTGATAATCTTCACTTCTTCTGATAGCAAATAAAAGTTGTGAATGGAGCCAAATGGGACAACTAAGAAAAAGGAATCAGGAACCCCCAAGCAAGTAAAAAAAAAAAAAAAAAACTTTGCTTGTTAAATAACAAAACTACTGAAGTGGTTTAATGATCTGTTGACTATGGCAATGTCTGGAAAGAAAAAATGCCCATTTAGAAGAGAGGGATAAAGTACAACATACTGAAATCAATCTCTGTAATACTACACAGCGTAGTAGGGAAGGTCTCAGAAGGCCTTCCGCAGAAATTTCTCCCTCATCTGTGAGGCCTGAACAGGAATACAAGGCTCTTGATTCAGACTTTCACATTTTCTTGTATGTCTCATTTATAAAATATTTTCAAGAGATTGTTTTCCCATTTTTAACCTCTACTGTTCAAGGATTTGGCATGCCGGTCATATTTTTGTCTCTAACCAAGCTGCATCCATTGTAGCAGCTCTGACTTTTATGATCGTGTGTTTTCCAAACAGATGTCTAGAACACAATAAAAGTAAGACTTTCTGTCTTTGTTTTTAGGATAAAATTGAAGTCGAGGTAATTCAGCTTGAGGCTGTTAGAATCCATGCACCCATTACAAGAATGAAAACTGGCACTCAGGTAAATGAAATGACTGTTGTTTCGGATTCAGTTCAGTTCTTATATGTGTTATATTCAAATACAAGAGTGCTGATGTAATGTAACTGGTGAAGACACAGCAGCTTATGAAAAAGTTAAAACGATGTTGGTAAAGATGCACTCAGCTTTGATTGTGAGTTCTTTTCAACTAAAGTAAATATATGCTTCTTTTCTTCCAGATGCCAGTGTATGTGATGGGCATCACAAGCAATCAAACTCCTTTTTCATTTGGCAGTGCAATGCCAGGGCTAACATTTCATTGGTCTGTCACCAAGAGGGATATCCTGGATGTCAAATCAAGATTCAGTGAGGTAAACTTTTCATATTATGATTTGTTTCCTAACTTTGCCAAAAAGCTAAATTTGAGAGTCAGATTAGAAGAAAATTTGAGCCATACACTTTGTGTTCTCTGTCCATGAGTGTATTTATTTTAATGCACTGTTCTGGTGGCCGACCTAGATATCAGAGACACCCAGCAGTGCGAGTGTTTCAGACTCCATATTCTGTTGTTCTTATAGGATATATTATTTTTCTTCAGGACTTTCCCATTTCAAAAGCGGTCATCCTTTCCTGCTGGCAGATGACTGGTGCTTGGTCTTACCAGTGTCCTACACCAAGTACAGTAGGGTTAACCCATTTTGCTTCCTAATCATATTGGTCATATTTTGTTGTCTGGTGTACATCTGATGCACACTTCCCATTTCTTTTTATGACATCATTTTCTGTATAGATGTACTCTGTGTCAGCCTCCCAGCATAGTATCATACTGTCACTGAACACCACAGGAATATTTCCTTGCCTTGCATGTAGTTTGGACAGAAATTGTAGCTACAGATTTCTGGGCAGATTGTAGCCTTCTAGCAGATAGATCTTTATTAGGGATTAACAAGAGGCCGCCTGCCTACAGGCTGGTTATTTTGGTGCCCTTTACATGAACATTTATACATTATAAGGCTTGTGGTCTTTAAATCTGAGCCCGTACACTGCTGTACAAATAGATCCTAATTCTTTTAACTGTTGTTAGGAGAGTTATTAGGAGACTCAATGGTAACCTATTGTAATCAAAATAAACTCTGAATTTCCACTGATGGGAGAAATTGGTACCACCCTAGTATCACGCAAAGGACGGATGGCCACCTGTAATGCTTATAATAATAAATATATAATAAATATAATGCCACCTATAAAGTTCTTGGCCTTATGAACGATGAGGAGCACCAGGAGGAGGGAACAGAATGTCAACAAGAAGGAATCCAACTTCGACAACAGGAACTAGATCAACACTCCCATCCTAAACAGTTGTTGGGGACTCCTTGCTCAGAGGAACAGAACCGGCAATTTGCAAACCGGACAAGCTCAATCTTCCTGGGGCCAAGATCAACCACATAACGGAGAGACTAACCAGGCTGGTCAAGCCCACTGACCATAAGCCCCTCATTTTGGTTCATGTCGGAACCAATGACACTGCGAAGCGCAGCTTTTACCACATCGCAAAGGACTACAAGCTTATAGGGACCAAGCTTAAGGACCTTGGTGCACAGGTGGTCATTTCGTCTCTCCTCCCTGTTCAAGGATATGGTGCAGGAAGGGAAAGGGCAGTAGCAGAGGTCAACAACTGGCTCCGCACATGGTGCTGCGGCAACAGTTTGGGTTTTTGGAACATGGTCTGAATTTCCATGGGCTTCTGGCAAGGGATGGGCTGCACCTCACGAAACTTGGCAGGAATGTTTTTGCAAACAGCCTCGCAAGGAGGATTAAGAGGTCTTTAGACTAAGTTCCGCTGGGGAGGGAGACAATATTATTCAGGGCAAGGACTCGGCTAGTGCAGGGGGAAAAGGCCCAAATGATATTGGAGCAGCCAATGGCGGGAGGAGTAGAAACTATAGTACAGGACTTGCAGGAACGGCCCGGGGACTTAAGTGTCTCTACACTAATGCACGGAGTATGGGAAACAAGCAAGATGAACTTGAACGCCTAGTACAACAAAATGTGTACGATTTGATAGGCATCACTGAGACCTGCTGGGATGAGTCTCATGATTAGAATGTAGGAATAGAGGGGTATAGCCTATTTTGTAAAAATAGACCAAATAAGAAAGGAGGAGGAGTAGCCTTGTATGTCAAGAATGTTTTCACCTGTGAAGAGATCCATGACTTAAACCCAGAAAGTCAGGTCAAGAGCATCTGGGTAAGAATTAAGGGAGCGAGAAACAATAGGGATATTCTGGTGGGGGTTTACTACAGACCTCCAACCCAGACTGAGGACTTTGATGATGCCTTCCTCATCCAAATGACTGCACATTCCAAAAGGAGAGATACAGTAATAATAGGAGATTTCAATTACTCAGATATATGTTGGCAGTCAAACTCTGCCAAGACAGCAAGGTCCAGCAAGTTTCTTGCTTGTCTTGCAGACAATTTCATGGTCCGGAAGGTGGAAGAGGCGACAAGGGGATCAAATATTCTAGATCTGATCCTGACTAACAGGGATGACCTTGTTAATGAGGTAGAAGTGGTTGGATCTTCAGGGGGGAGTGACCATGCCCTATTGGAATTTGGCATTCAGCGGGAAGGAGAAGTGTAGCCAGACACTCATCTTAGATTTTAAAAAAGCGGACTTCTGTAAACTTAAGGAGATGCTGGAATTCTGTGGTCAAGAATAGTGAAAGGGAAAGGAGTTCAGGAGGCATGGGAGTTCCTTAAAAGGGAGATACTGAAGGCACAGTCTAGAACTGTGCCAATAAGGAGGAAAAATGGAAGGCATCTGAAGAAACCAGAATGGTTGACTAAAGAACTCTCAGCTGAGCTAAGTGTTAAGAGAAACATGTACAGGAAATGGAAGAAGGGGAAACCACCAAAGAAGAATTTAAGCAAGTAGCCAGGAGATGTAGAGAGGAGGTCAGAAAGGCTAAAGCTCAGAACGAATTTAGGCTGACCGGAGACATTAAAAACAATAAAAAGGGCTTTTTTAAATATGTCCACAGCAAAAGGAAAAAGAAGGAGACAATACGGTCGCTGCACAGAGAAGATGGCAAATTACTAACAGAGGGAAGAGAAAAGGCAGAACTACTTAACACCTTCTTTGCCTCAGTTTTTTCCCAGAAGGATACAAGTACTCAACCTGGCAGTTGGGGAGCAGGTGAGGAAGCAGGGGAAATGAGGCACGTAACAGGTAGAGAGGTGGTACAGGAATATGAGGCCACACTGGATGAATTCAAGTCTCCAGGGCCAGATGAATTGCATCCTAGGATATTAAAAGAACTGGCAGAGGTCATTTCAGAACCGCTTGCTATAATCTTTGCGAAATCTTGGAGGGCAGGAGAAGTTCCAGCAGACTGGAGGGGGGCAAATGTTGCCCCCATCTTCAAGAAGGGAAAAAAGAGGACCCAAATAATTATCGGCCAGTCAGCCTGACGTCAGTACCCGGAAAGATCCTGGAGCAGATCATTAAGCAGTCAGTTTCTAATCACTTAGAAAACAAGGCGGTAATCACGAGAAGTCAACATGGATTTCTCAAAAATAAGTCATGCCAGACTCATCTTATCTCTTTTTATGATAGAGTTACTAGCTTAATAGATGAAGGGAATGCTGTGGATGTAGCATATCTCGATTTCAGTAAGGCCTTTGACAAAGTTCCCCATGACATTCTTGCAAAGAAGCTAGTAAAATGTGGGCTAGACAGGGCTGCTGTTAGTTGGATTTGTAATTGGTTGACCGACCGAACCCAAAGAGTGGTCATGAATGGCTGCTTTTCATCCTGGAGAGAAGTGACTAGCGGGGTGCCACAGGGTTCTGTCCTGGGCCCAGTGCTGTTCAATATTTTTATCAACGACTTGGATGAAGGAATAGAGAGCATGCTCATAAATTTGCAGATGACACCAAATTGGGAGGGGTCGCTAATATGCCAGAGGACAGGATCAAAATTCAAAATGACCTTGACAGACTGGAGAGCTGGGCCAAGGCTAACAAAATGAAATTCAACAGAGAGAAGTGTAAGGTCCTACACTTAGGTAGAAAAAATGGAATACAGAAATACAGGATGGGGGACACGTGGCTGGAGAGCAGTACGTGCGAAAGGGATCTAGGAGTCTTAAAAGACCACAAGCTGAACATGAGTCAGCAGTGTGATGTGGCAGCCAAGAAAGCCAATGCCATTCTCGGCTGCATCAATAGGAGTATGGTGTCTAGATCAAGGGAGGTACTGGTACCACTCTACTCTGCTTTGGTTAGACCACATCTTGAATACTGTGTCCAGTTCTGGGCACCCCAATTCAAGAAGGACATGGTCAAGCTGGAGCAAGTCCAGAGGAGGGCGACCAAAATGGTGAGGGGCCTGGAAGCCATGCTGATAGACTTAGAGAGCTGGGTATGTTTAGTCTACAGAAGAGAAGGTTAAGAGGGGACATGATAGCCATGTTTAAATATTTGAAGGGATATCATGTTGAGGAGGGAGAGGGTTTGTTTTCTGCTGCTCCAGAGACCAGGACAAGGAGCAATGGATTCAAGCTGCGGGAAAGTAGATTCCACCTGAACCTCAGGAAGAACTTCCTGACGGTCAGGGCTGTCCGGCAGTAGAATATGCTGCCTCAGAGTGTAGTGGAGTCTCCTTCTTTGGAGATTTTTATGCAGAGGCTAGATGGCCATCTGTCGGGAGTGCTTTGCGGGTGTTCCGCATGGCAGGGGATTGGACTGGATGGCCCGTGTGGTCTCTTCCAACTCTACATTTCTATGATTGTATGAATTCCAGTTCAGTAGCTGTTCTGCATTGACAGGGATTTCAACAAGATGAATGCATGGCAGGGGGTTGGACTGGATGGCCCTTGTGGTCTCTTCCAACTCTACATTTCTATGATTCTATGATTCTATGAATCTTTGTGTTCTTTGCCACTCAATGATTTAGGACCATTGCACATCTATGGCTGCTTGGACAAGGTGTTTTTGAGAAAAATTGAGACAGTTTGGGAGGGAAGATACAAAGATCAAGCTGTTGGTCCCCTCAAGATATCAAAATGAATACCTTTAGTGATGAACTAATATTTTGTCGTTTAGGCTTCAGTTCAGCTCTCCAGCCAAAATAACTTTGCTGTGGATGTTTATGGAAGAGGAAAAGGAAGGACGGGATTGAAGGTTGTCGTCAAAGCCCTTGATCCCCCAGCTGGACAGTTTTACCACATGACAAGGGAATTATCTGATGAAATCCAAATACAGGTATAATGATGGTAGTTCATACTGCAGAATACTGTATTGTACATGAAGCAGAGTAGGGTCACTAGTGTCTCTGTGTATATTTCACAGTCCCCACTAATTCCACATGTCCAGTTACTGTAGAAGACTAAATAAATGTTAATAAATTGAGAATACTGATAAAACTGAGTTACTGGAGGTGGGCTGCAAATCTATTCAGGGTAGGGATATTCAACCTGTTCTGGATACGTTGAATTGTTCAGGAAGTATCAGGTCCATAATTATGTTTATTGGTTTTATAATTGTTTTAACGTGCTCTTTCATTATATGTGCCATCCCAGGAGCTTTGGTCAATAGGCTCTATATTATAAGGTGGCGTGTTGATGAAAATCATAAGTAAATTATTACATGGGAAAAAATGGCAATGACCACAACAGTTGTCATCATGAGACTCTTGAGGTTGTTTATTTGCTACACTGTGCCTATGAGGATAGCTGAAAGGAAGTACCAGATAAAGAGCCAGAAGAGTGGCTCTTGGTCAGTGGATGTAGCTTAAATAGTATGCGACAGCCTGACCCTCCCTAAATATCAGAGGCTAGAATATTTATTTATTTATTTACTTACTTACTTATTTTATATCCTGCCTGTCTCCCAAAATGGGATTCATAATGTACTCAGAGAAAGTGAATATATGTCAATACGTTTTATTTGCAGAAGTGGAAGTTGTAGACTTGATCTCTTCTTGGTACAGAATTAAACTGAGTGCAGCAGAATTCGCATTTCATTTTAGCTATAGAATTACAGTCATTTGACATCAGGATCCTTTAGATGTTGGGCTGCAACTTCCCATATTCCTCACCATTGACTGTACTGGCTAGAAACTGGAAACTGCAGTTAAACAGTGTCTGGAAGGCTATACTTTGTCCACCTCTGCTTTATTTTAATAAGAAGTGGACAGATAAAAGAAAATGACAGTACACAATTTACTAGTGAACACGAACTGTTATTCTGTACACATCAAGAAGGGACCACAAGTTAGAACAGCTTTTCAGATTTCTACAAGTGTGTGGGTTAGTTTGCATTTAAAATTACAGTGTGTGACAATAACTTTCTAAGTCTACATCAGATCGGCATTTAATACTTACTCTGAGGTTCTCTAGTTATTCAGATAGTAATCCAATTATATGCAGCAGCTAAGTCTTCAGTGAGTCTGGCACCTCAGTCTTAACACAAATAGTGCAATTTAAGTCCCATTGATTTCATTGGATGTTAATTTGAAAAAAGCGTGCTTAGGATTGTAGTGAAGTGAATGAAACTGAAATGGCATTTTCAAAGTGCTAAATGAATTGCAAAGTTAAGGTTTGATATGAAATGTAAATTCAATGTGAAGAGTTGCCATCCAGATCCAAAAGCAAATTGTGCATACAAACCCTTAGCAATCACTTTCAGGTTGTTGTTTTTTTGAGGGGGGATGGTTGTTGTTGTTGTTAATATTTCAAGATTTGTTCTCCAAGGTCCTATGTGCCCGGTACTTCAATTATGCCTATTCACATTCTGATTGATTAATAATAAGAATGGCTTCAGAATGTCATTCAATTTTAAATATGGTATTTTTTTTAAAAAAAAATTATGGGTGACTGCATTAAACTATGGATATTTAATAGCAAGCAGTTAGGTGCTAGAATAGAGTTAAAACTTTTGGCTGCAGCAAGTAATAACTGTTGAGCCAGAAAATTTGGTAAGTCAGAGGTAGTTGTAACAATAACACTTGTGATTTCATATCTTACTTTTCTAGATGAAAATCCATCATTTTGCAAAACAAAGATCCATTCACTTTGAACTATGTTCATGTGCTGAGCAAGTAGAGGTGTGGGGTTTTTTACTGTGTGGTACACAAGAGAGCAGAGTGAGGCTCCAAGCCACTTCCCAAAACAACTTTGGGGAGCCTCAGTCCATGTACGCAGACACACACTGGTACACACAGACACACAGCAAAAAATAAGGATGAAGGCTTTAAATGGGTCAAGGGGAAGTTCCCTTCTCCTCTGCCCCAATAAAAACCCAAAACCAAAAAATTAAAACTAGAAGTGAGGTGGTTGGGTTGTTTTGTTTTGTTTAAATTAGCAGGCCTGCAGCAGGTGTTGAAAATTTGGACTCTAGCTTGCAAAAGTTGCCCTCTAATGAACATTCAGTTTGGAAATTACATGGATCAGAACACTCCCCATAAGAAGTCTTGTACTTGTGGTTGGTGTTGTGTGACTTGAAGTTGTTTCTGACTTATGGTGACTCTAAGGTAAATTATTACAGGGTTTTCTATGGGCTGAACATGTGTGACCCACCCAAGGTCATCCAGTACTTTTCCATGGCTAAGTAGGGAATCAGACCCTAGTCTCCAGGCTCATAGTCCGACACTCAAACCACAACATCGCACTGGCTCTCTCTTCCATTTATTGAAATGCCTATATGGTGTTAAAAGCCATGCAGAATTATTTATTATTATATTGTATTTATTATGTCTTACAATATGACCCAAATAGGCTTTCAGTGAGCCTTTTAGAAGATGGATTCACTAAAAATGGTATACTTCCTTGCGTAAAGTTTTCAGTAATCAGTAATGGAGGGCAGAACTAACAGGCTGGAGGACAATCCAGTAGTACTATTTTCTCTTCCTTTAAGTATCATTTCCCTTCCACATGGTGGCTCTGATTTAAGTAGGTTGGTAAATCTACCCAGGTTTTAGGCTAAACCATAAAGAAACTATCCAAAGTGCTGCAACTGTGTGGGGGACTTTAGTCTTTAAAATTCAGATTAAAAGCCAGAGTAGATTCACTGCCTAGCTGACAGCAGGTTCCACTGCTCCCATATCTTTCCACACATGTCCAATGAGTCCCTTATAGCTGTTCATAATGACTACCAACTGTCCATGCTTGGTGTATAGAGCCAAATACAACGGGGCACACCACACCAAGATATGGACCCTGACTTCTGGACTATACATAAAATTAATTGTTTAGGTTGTAATGCAAGGCATTTGGAAAGAAACCCTATCTAATGATAAAGGTGTCAGTTGAGAGAGGTATACAAAGGAGTGCCTTAAGGTTTTGGAGTGCCTATAATAATTATCTGTGATGGGTTCTTTTTTTTCCAAAGTTCTGTGCATATATTTATCATACAAATAGGTCAACTGACATTAAGCGACTTGTCTTTTTTAAAGTTAAGAAATACATCAATCCTTTGCATTTCCCTTCTGAACGGAAACTTGGCAGTAGAGATAAGTCATCTTTTTGTGTTTAAAATAAGTGTTTTCCTTTTAGCATGTCACACTCTTTTGTCAATATTTTTTTTAATGCTTGAAGATGAAATAGTCTGTGTCACTTTATAAAAAGAGCCCTACATGAAATTATTTCATCTTCTAGGTATTTGAAAATCTAATTATTCTGGGAGTGGAAGTAGGACAGATCTTAATGTCACCCAACTCTTTTTTTAAAGTCCAAACCAACAGGTAAGTGATGGTCATGTATTTCAAACGGCAGTTTTATAAGGGTATTATAAATAATCTGAAGTATCAATACTTGGAAAGTATCGAAAAGCAATGAAATCATGGGCATGGATTCAAAAGTTGAGATATAAAAAAGCCTTATGGGTTAATGTGTTGTTCCTTTGCTCATTTCTTTAAGGTAAGAATGAACAATGAATAAATCAAAAATTAATTGTTCAGTCAGAACAAGCCAGGATATGAAACCTTCCTCAATTGGTGACTTATAACTTTGTCTTATACAAAACTATTAACTAGAATTTTCAATTTCATTGAGATGAAATGGAAAACTATAGTTAATGGAAGAGTTATTAGTTATTGATTTGAAACACTATGCAGCCAAAAGCAGTCTTAAGAGTCTTGTGGCATTAACAGATTTATCAGTGTGTAAAATTTCATGGATTAGACCTTACTTCCTAACACATTTGAGAAACTAACTTCAGGTGACAACAATAGTAATGTAGTGCTACAGAAAGACTAGCATGGCTGCCCTCCAGTAATTATCACATAATTAAAAGATAACATTCATATTTAATGAACCTACTTTGCCTCACAAAACCCCCCATTACCTGACTGGAAATAATTAGGAGAATCATTTTGTCTGTGATGGCCATGCAGAATTCATAGACTCTTGAGCATCCTTTCTGGCAGCAATTCTTACAAGTGATTTCCTGATATTGTCTACGCATGCATTTAATATTGATGTGATTTTGAGATTTTTAGTTGTAAGTATATTGCTTCATATTTTGTGGGGAGCATAATACTATAGAAGAGGTCTAATAAATGTAAATAACATGTGTTACTAATACAGGAGTTATCTGTTGATTGTTCAATCCATAGCGAAAAAAATGTTTAAAAAATCCTACCACTGGAAAAACTGGTCAGAATGAATATACAGTGGGCTCTCCACTACTGTGGGGGATAGGGAGCAAGACCTGAATGAAAATGAAAAAACTATGAATATAAATAAAAATCATGTATGCTATTTTTAACCTGAGAGAACACCTGTAGGAATTTCTAGGTCTTTCAGTGCAACTCTGCAGTCAACTTCCAGCAGAAATTGGTCATAGAACTGTGCTGGAGAACCTAGAGATATGTTCTCTCTAGGTATCTGCAGCTCTTCTAACATGACTCTGTGGTCAACTGACAGTGGAAGTTGTGCTGGATTATACTGGAGGACCTAGAGATTCCTAGAGAGAACATATTAATCAAATCCGCAAAAGGGAAACCAGCAAATGTAGATGGCTGTCTGTATTTTATTATTATTATTATTATTATTATTATTATTATTATAGTTTCAGAAAATGAAAAGCAGTCTTCATCTGTAGAGTATTAACAAAGAACAGTCCCAAAGAAGAATATGAGTTACAAATAAATGGGTGGTGTCATGATTTCCACTTCACACCTATGGACAACTAGGTTAACTGCTCCTTTATAAATCATTCTGGATTTCAGAGAACAGGATGACATCATTTATATGTTTCTATGGAATGACTAGTTAAACATAAATTTAAAAAAATTTAAAATATAGACACCTCTCTGTATTGGGTAGAAGGATGTCTGAGACCCTCTAGATTGGTTTTAGGTTTCCAAGTCAACCCATCGCTAAATTCTGTTTGTATGAAAAGAGAAACCAATAAAAGTAATCTTTTTCTTCTGAAGACAGTATGTAAGTTTATTCTTCTCAGTGTAAATGATTCATCTGGTCCTGTGTAACAGGAAGGGAAAAGCCAAATCATTTTGAGAAATTGTAACCAGAGTGTAAATTATCACAAAAATAATCTATTCTTGTGCAAGACACAGGTATATACAGCCCTTCTGTGTCCCTTTCAAAGGTTTAGGTGGAATTATTGTGCATTATCTGTAGATTTGTCTTACTAGCCCTAATAGCCATTGTCTGCTTTGCTAAACAAAATAAATCCTCTAGTATGACCTTATTGTGGTATGACCTTATTGTGTCTTTCCTGCCTGTGTCATCTTTTTTGTTCCGATAAGATGGAGCTTAAAATGGAGAATACTCCATGGGGTGGGAATTTCCAGTACTTTTTGCGGAAATGAAAGTGCTTCCTAAAACCATGTTTGCTCAACAAAACGCTTTTTATATTTATTTGATAAAATCCCAATACCTCCACCTTTTGTGCTGCCTACAGGAGTATGTGTACTGACACATAGTTACTTACATTTATATAAGGAAAATCTATACTTCTAGCTGAACAAACAAGCTGGTACCATTATATGTGTTATAGATTACGTGCCACTCATATTACTAGCCTGTTTATTACTTATGTTTAGTGTGTGTTAATACAGCAGTGCCATGGAGAGGCATTATTTTAAAAAATCAAAATTATATACAAATAATTTCCAGGAAGCAGCTGTTATCTGCTTAGTCATGTCCCCGTCTTATTCTCTGACACCAGCATTGAGCCTGGCAGACTAATCTCATTCTGAAGAAGCTTTATAGAAAATATTTCTGAAAGCAGCATCTTGTCATTCTTATCCATTAGCATTCTGAATCAAGTTTGCATCAGTAAATGATGCTGCTGCAGGACAGCAAGTAGATTGTATTATATGCACAACCATGGATAAAATCATTTACAAGGAGGCTTGAATCAAAATCTGAACCTATGAATTTTAGATAAAAATACTTTGAGGGTTTATAATAACAAGGTGAAAGTATGTGTGGACAAATGGCAATGCAGGTTATATAACAGTATACCATTAACATTGATGATTTCATGTTAAGAGTCTTATGGTGATTTTATTTGTAATCATTTACATCTTTGCTTTATCAAGGGACAGAGTTGCTTCTCTGAGGTACCATGTACTGAATGGTCAAAATACAGTCCCTGTAGTCCAGGTTGATGAGAGTGGCCTTCTTAAATCTGGATCTCTGATAGGGCTGTCAACTTTGGAAGTAATTTCACAAGAGCCATTTGGAATCAACCAGACCCTTATTGTCTCTGTCAAGGTAGTATTTTTCAATTCCTTTCAGTGAGCTTTGAATGCCATCAGAGAGAATGTCATTTGCAGTGTTCTAAAATTGTAATTTCCCATTATTCTAGCTAGAGAAAGTAATGGAAGTTTCAGTTCTGGAAAAGCCTGCAGTGTAAAAAGTACCCATTAATTCTGTTTTATCAGGATGAGAAAGTGCTAGTTTTAGGCTGTGATAAAACCTTGTAACACTGTATATTTGGAAGAGATCAAATATGATGATGATAGCCAAAAAATAAGAAAATATGGATGCACATGACACTTACTGATATTTGAACCCCGTTTGTGGTACACAGGTACAGTAAATGATGGTAGAGGATATATGCATGCAAAATATATAATGCAAGCAATTCCTAAAATAAATGTGGTGTGTAAGCAATGTTTTGTGATAAGTAATTGTCCTCATGTCTATTAGAAACTTTATTCTTGAAAGCTACATATACATTTTGATGATCCTGTGAATTTATCATGATCTACCATTGCTGAAAAAGCACAAAAAGTAATCCTCAAGCTGATGCTATTGTTTTCCCCTAAGATCGGTCTTTCTTGTAAGTGTGTTTGTGTGTTTAAATTATATATATATTACCCTGACTCCTAGTTCTGGGAGAAAAAAGCAGCATATAATTGAAGTGCATTAATTAATTAAAAATGGGTGAATTCAAATATTTATGTAGGGAAGTCAGTGGATAATGGATTCATATATATTGTTATGAGAATGGTTGGTGCCAATGTACAGATAGGAGAGAATATCTTCTCTTCTAGACACAGTACACCTTCATTTCCAGCATTTCATCATGGGCAGTCATGATAAAAAGTTTTGCCACATCAGTGGTTTCCTGCAAAGAAAACAAGGACATGTCAGTGTGTGCCATTCCTGTCAAATTGCTAGAACTGTCTGCCTTATAGCTTGCATGTATAAACTCCCTAATCTATAACTACATTGCAGACTTATCTCAGAATTATTGGTTTACATTTTTAGGCCGCCTCTTTTGCTAAAAAGCTATCAGGGCAGAGCACAGCAATTTTGAAATGTCATAAAACCATTAAAAAGCTCAAGTAGGAGTGAAATGTTAAAGCAGCAGCAATAGAACAGCGCAACACAATTAGCTCTGGTTTAAGCAGTTTTTACAGAAATGGCAACCTTTCCCCAGTCTTCTTCCTCTCCAACTCTGCGTCCAAGTCCTACTTTAGTCACGATTTTTGAGAGGAAGGCCAATACATACTAACAGTCTTAGTAAGATTTCTTTGGGAGGAAAGCCTCCCATTCAAGGGAGGGAGGACACTACATTCTGATTGGAGGTGTGCATGCCAGAGGCCAGACCAAAAAACAGTACAAGAGATACTGGACAGGCTTGGTCCCAACTTCCATCCCACATCATCCATTCCTCTCCCTACTTTTGCCCCTTTTTTTACAATGAGGGAGATGGTTAAGGTTGTTTTTCAGACAGGCCTTGATATATAAGTATTACTCGTGGAACTTCCTCGGTTCTGTCACAACTCTCAACAATGCAACAGTGGAAAAAACAGTACTCTTTGCCTAGGAGGCAATTGTTATGAGTAAATTGTGCAGACCCATATTTTGCAATCTCTCTTATATGGAAAAAATAGGTAAAAGACCGATTCTAGGAAAGAAGTTGGAGGAGAAGCCTCCTAGTCTGTCTAGAACTGCCTGGGATTCAGTTTGGAACTTTTGGTTTGGTGTATACTAGTCCTAGGTAAAGATTCACAGAAATGGAGATTGGGACATTTCAGGTTCCTAGACAGGGAGACTTCCTGTTTGGGTTGAGATCTTACCTGAACAACAACATCTTCCTTCCAGTGACATACTTCCATATGTTCCTTCATATGTTTCCTCTTGGCTCTTGGTTTTTTGCCTTATAGACCATCTTGGACTAAGCCTGTAGCTCAGTTCCGACCAGAAATTGAAAGTTATTTCTGTAGAATTCAGCTCTACTGTCTTGAGCATTCAAGGAATTGTAGCCCAAATAAGTAACTTTCCCAACCTGTGGTTGTGACATAGTCCAACCCCTAATCAAGGCTCCAGTCTGCTTCCTTGTGAATATACGAGACAACTATGTGGATGACTGAATAATGACAAGTAGCACACAAAAAAAGTGATTCATACTGTCCTTGGAACACCTGGCAATATGAAGTACTAAAATTCTTATTCTTATGTTTTGGTATTGCCAAAACTTTGAGTTGCCTCAAAGTGTAAGTAGTTCTTTTTATTCTGTAGCATAAAGTTTGTTTCTAATTTGAGTTTGGAAAATGTGTTCCCCAAGTATAGCAAGCTTTGCAAACAGTGACACAGAGCTAACACCTTTAGCAGGTAGGAAGAAAATATATTGTATTGCAGCTTATAAAATGACATCCTCTGCTTGTACAAAAGTAGTCCCAGTCTGGATTTTTTAAAAAAAGTACAGTAATATTATATTTCTCATTTGCTCAAAGGAGTTAAATGTAAAACTAGCTTTAAAATGTTCTTGGAAATAGTGATTTACTAGCTGCCTCAATCAGAGGAGATATGTACTGATAGTTCAGTTTGGAATATCATCTACTAGAGAAGAAAGCTCTATATATATATTTTAGCCATATTTTTCCACTGCTAAAAATGCTGTTTGCTTCAGGCCAAGCTTACCCATTTATTAAGAGTAAGTGTTCATTTTGCAATAAAACATAAAACTTTTATCAGAGGCTTCTCAAGATGGGACAAAAGGGTTTGCAACAAAGTAGGATTAGAAATAGGAAAAAATTGCAAGTTTTTTTCCCCTTTTCTTTGGTTTTCTTCAGTTGTTTTTCTTAATTTTACTTAAAAAAAATTTTCCCCTTTCCTTTTTTAATAGTTTGTATCCCTGCAGTTTAATACTGCTATGCATCCATTTAGACTATTTGGAAGACAGAAATTGAAGAAATTGAGTAGCATCTATAGACCAACTATCACGAAACAGATGAACCATATGTGGGTGAAGTGCATAAATCAGGCCTGTATAACTCATGACCCATAACTAAAATAGGGATGGAATGATATACCTCTCCAGATGCTGTTGGACTGCTCCCAGCATTCCTCTTTGGATAGATCTGCTGGGACTTACCGTCCAGCAGCATTCAGAGGGCCCATGATTCCCACACCACACTAAACTCCACAACGCCCTGCACAATATGCCACACAACCCAAGAATCTCCCAAACTGCAGGAGTATCAGTAGGCTACAGAGGAGCAGTGGTAGCAGCAAGCCTGCATTTGTTGAAAGGAAATTGTATTCTGCCCACTGGAGAACAGGACTGTTTTGAGATCATTGTTATGAAAGGACACCACATTATTAGTTACTCTGTTGTGGTAATTGTGTTTACTGCTGAGATAAAGACAGAAAGAGGTACTTGGAGGATTTTCTTCTTCAAGTACCAAAATAACTAGCCATGGAAGTTATGACCTTTCCTGCTCTGCCTCAAGCAGCAAACTATCTTGAGACAGAATGGATCTAACGCATACCACCCGAAGATATAGCTAATATATATTCTTCTAAATACCACAGTTGCTTGTTCAGAGTATGGTAAGAAGTCAGGATCAAAATATAAAATAAGACCATTGTATATCCGTCTTCTGCAAAAGGAAAAATGATGGCATGTTCTGTTCTGTGCTGTTTTCTTCTACATTATACAGGTGGCTCCTGTTTCTTACTTGCGAATATCCATGAACCCAGTTTTCCACACTCACAACCATGAGGCATTGATGGCATTGCCACTGGGAATGACATTGACTTTGATGATCCACTTCCATGACAACCATGGAGATACTTTCCACTCACAAAATTCTGTCCTTGGTTTTGCAGTTAACAGGTAATTGATACCATCTTAATTTTATAGGGGCAATAGATAAATCAAAATATGTTGGTTAATTCAACATATTGGACCTTCCACAACTGATATCCCCATTGGGCCCACTTTCTAAAGGCAGTGAATTAGCAGACTGGGAAACTGAAGAGAAGGATATTAAGCTGCTGGTGGCATGGCCTGGAATGTGCTCAATGCAATTCTTACATGAAATTATTTCTATACCTGGTTGGCAAAATGATAACTTCCTTGCTTTAAAGTGATAACAACAACAGCAATGATGATAATGGTGGTGGTGTTTGAAAAAATAATCTACTCAGCCTCAGAGCCTAGAAATGTTACTTTTGGGCATTGCAACTCTCAGAGTCCCCCAGCTGGTCTGCTGGTAGTCATACTGGCTGGGGGTATTTTGGGAGTTGCAGCCCCAAAAACTATTTTGCTAGCTCTGTCTTGAAAGTATGTCTACTCTGAGTGGGATTTAATAGTAATCCTTAACATATTTACTTGGAATAATTATCCTTTTTGTAGAACTGATGTATAGTTAGTCTCCAGTAATTTACAAATTACTCTGATCGTGGCTATTTATAAATGACTAGTACAGACAGAGTATCTCTTATCCAAAATTATTGACATCAGAAATATGTTGTATTTTGAATATTTTTAAAATTTTGGAATACATGTTTGCATAAAATACACAAAATACAGTGCTGTACATGAGATCTCAAAGGAGCCCACGAATGAACGAGCAGGTGCTCTGCACCACCACTTCACATTGAGCACGATGCTTCCATTCCGGCCATTTCACAGATCTTTGCATCTCTCTCCAGGTTCTCGTCTCTCTCTAGTCTTGTGTCTCATTCATTGCCTACTTGTGTTGTACAAGAGACTTGAGGGCGAGAGAGACTGAAAGTCTGAGGGATAAATGATCAGGAGTGCCACAGACACTATCTCAAAGGTAGAAATGGGCAGCTGGCAGCAAAAAGTTCTGGATTCTGGAGATTTTCAAATTTCTGATTTCCAGATAAGGCATACTCAACCTGCATTTGATCATATGTATATTTTCCTGGACATTCAAGAAAGTGTACACTGGTGTTTAAAAAAAAAACATTATAAAGATTAGCTTATTGTTAACTGAGTACTTGACACATCTTCCTGTAGTAAGCCAGATGCATATATGGATAGCTATATGGATATTTTGACATGATGTCCTTTGACCTCTTTAGAAGCCAAGACGTTCAGCGACTTAATGAAATGCTATATCCAGAGATGTAATAAAATTAGGCACTACAGGTTTTTTTAAGAAATATTATTTTTGTCTACAGAGATGATTTTGTACAAGTTGGAAAAGGAGTCTCCAACAACACTTTGATAATCCGAACAATGAATGCAGGCCTCACTTTGCTTAAGGTTTGGGATGCTGATCATAATAGTATGGCAGATTATGTGCCTCTTCCTGTACAACATGCCATCTATCCAGAGCTCAGAGATATTATTGTAGGTGATGTTATTTGTTTAACTTCCTCACTGATAAATCAAGAAGGTAAGAAATTGTTGAATGACATCTCACTTTAGGCTGAATAAAAGAGCCTCATCAATGTTAAATTGTCATGGAAACTTTGTACTGTTGTATGCATGTGCATCTTCAAAACAACCAACTGCATTATTCATTATATTGTACCATCAAATGCCAACCCTTGTTCTTGTTAACAAGATGAACTAATTTAATCATCTCCTCTGTGTTTAATTACACCAAAAGAATACACTATTTGTTGCAAGTTGTGATTTCTATTGTTCTTTAAGATAATTTATTTAATATATTAAAAACACATGGAGCTGTATGTATATGAAAAAGAATAGACTGACCAGGGTTTATGCTCTGTAGGTCACAAGGGAGAATATGTGATTTAACTCAAATATTTATTTATTATGTATTGAAACATTTCTATCCTGCCTTGAATTAAGAGATCTCAGGATGGCGTACAGGTAAAAATCAATACTAACAGGTTAAGACTATTTGAAACAATTTGAAAAAGACTAAAAACATATTTAACATGTTAGCAAGTTGAAACAGGTTAAAGGCTTGAAACAGTTGTTATGCATAACATTTGTGGTAAATCAGAAGGTCCAAAGGCTTTAATTAATAGTCATGCTTTTACTTGGTCCTAACTGAAATCAGTGCTGGTGCTAACTTGGCCTCCAAGGGGAGGGCATTCCACAGTTGGTGCGCAACAGCTGAGAAGGCCTTTTCCCATGTCCTAACACAGTGCGTTGCTCTCACTTGTGGAACACAGAGGAGCGCCACACCTAGCAGACCGCAGTTCTTGGGCAGGCATGTGTAGGCTGTGGTATTTCCTCAGATTTCAATTTGCCAAGCTGTTTGGTACTTTAAGTGTCACCAGAAGTGCTTTCAATTCAGACCAGCAGTGTATAGGCAGTCAGTGCAATTTTTTGAAGACTGGCATTATATGATGTCTATATGATATTCCACTCAGCAATCAAACAATTTCATTTCATGATAGCTGTGGCTTCCACATCTGCCTGCAAGGGCAGCCTCACAGAGAGCATATTGCAGCAGCCTAATCAGGAATTTACTAGTGTATAAACTACTGGGTAGTTTTTCTCTATCCAGGAAAGGTCACAGCTGATGCATTAGTCAAGGCTGGTACAAAGCATTCTGAACACCACCTATGGTAAATAATGCCCTTATATCATTAAGGATGTACATGCATGAGCTGCTAATAAGGCTTTTTACAAAAAGCTGACAGCTTAATTGGAGGCCACCTTTTATGTTTACCTGGTCTAGAAAAAGTCCCATCTAAAAAATGACCTGGTAGCAATCCTACGTCATGTGGACCTACCCACTGAGTGAGGCCCTCCTCTGTGTCCAGCCGCTGTCAGAGGTTTTGCTGATAGTGATGTAGGAAGGAACTTCTCCAGGGTCCTTTCAAGGCTGAAGACTTCACCTTCCCTACAGAAACTCTGCTTGGTTCATATCCTGGCAATGTGCCGCTGCTATTTGAAACATTATACTACAGGAGACTTGTAGTCTGGCTTGTGTTTAATTTGTTTCATAACTTCATTCTACTTGACTCTCTTTAGAATAGTTCTATCTACTGGGCTACTTCTTTTGCTTTTTGCTTTTTAAAACCAGTCTAATGGTTTATCTGTAAAAGCTGCTTTGAGTAGCTCGTGCAAGTTGGAGCAGCAAGATTTACAATAAAGTAAATATACATTTACAAATAGCCTTTCTTTAAACAGGTTTGTCAGGTATATGGAGTTCATCTTTGAACAATATTCTTCAGATTGATCCAAAGGCAGGAGTAGCAGTAGCAAGGAATATTGGAACTGCAACAATATATTATGAGATCCCTGGACTACTGAAGACATACAGGGAGGTGAGGAACTGCTGAAGTCCATTTGTGCTGTTAATATTCTGGGGGGTATGAACTATGCATCGATACTGTTTTCATTAGCTTCAGAGTCTCTATGTTCTTTTTGATGCTCTGTAAGTTTAAAAGGCAGTCTTGCAATCTGAAGCTCTTTGACACAATGATTTTTTTCTGAATATTCCACAAACGTGTATACCAACACATCTGCAAGCCAAACTGCATTTTTAAATGAAATACTGAAATGAAAAGGTCTTCCAAAAAACTGTATCATCATACACTTTTTGGATTCCAACCATCATTAATGTCATCTGGTTTGTTATTTTTTCATGTATGCTTATGTTTACTCTTGCATCTCCTAAACCATAGTACTTTTAAGCTAAACGGTATCATGGATATCTTCTATTCTTGATAAAGCAGTATATTTAAATTTATATATTAACTAGATTAACCTATACTATAATATTAGTCTGAAATCTGTCTATAAGTGTGTCACCAGATCTTATCTGCTATGCAAGATTCTCTTGTCTTAACAGGTTTCTTGTCCTAGGTAGGCGTGCATGCATTCAGTAAATGGTATCTTTTTCCTTTCAGGTGTCAGTTAATGTACCCGAAAGGATTGTAGCAACCTATGTGAGTGGGATAAAAGCAGCTTTGGAGGACACATCATCTTCTAAAGTTAACATTAAAATTGGACAGAGAAGTAAAAATATGAAAGGTATGCTTGTTCACTTACTGTATATATGGTTGTGAAAGCTGAAACTAAACAGAAAATCATTATCTTCTGTGGAGTTTTTATGTAACATTAATTTTGTGTGTTACAAATATTGCTGTGTGCACCTTACTAAATTTCACTATGGGGAAGCTGCCCAAATAATTATTTTTAGTATATATCAGGTGTTAGTTAGCTAGATCAGTGAAGCTTTTAGCAGAATAAATTTTATGGAGCATATACATCTTATGGAAAAGTATCAACATTTTGTTCTTTCCACAATAGAAGCATGAAATTCACCAATTCCAGGTCTATTTTACTTGTGCAGTTATAT
Source organism: Iguana delicatissima (assembly GCA_948472985.1). Lineage (NCBI taxonomy): Eukaryota > Metazoa > Chordata > Lepidosauria > Squamata > Iguanidae > Iguana > Iguana delicatissima. The sequence continues at coordinate 641,442 of CAOKZL010000193.1, read as the reverse complement.
ATATTTGCCAAAAAAGGGGCAATTCAGGGAATATAGGGAGGATGCTTTGAGGGCTGCCTTGGAATTGAATGTGGCCCCAGGGCTGCACTTTGCCGACCTAAGGAAAGATGATTATTAAATTGGGACTTTGTGTGCACTTAAATATAGTTTTTTCCATAGAGATCCTCATTTAATGGCACCCTTATATGCTCAGTGGAGAGGAACATAATCACCCATCCCTTCTACCATAATGAGCCAATCTTTATCTCTAGGTCAGTGTGTGAAGAGACCAAACTTGCAATCACTCAACACTTTTTTTTCCCTTAAAGTCCCATAAGTTATTGTTTGAGACTTGTCTGTCTTAAATAATCAACAGAACTTCAAATTGTGACATCAGTAGTAGTTTTTGTGGTATAACAATTTTTTAATGATTTATAAATAAGTATATTTTAACAAGGCAGTTCAGAGCACTCAGCAGTTTCTTATGTACTGAAAATATTTCCAAGGGAACTAATACCCATTTCAGTCCAGTAATAAATAACACAATTTATCTTCTTGACTACCCCTGGAAAACACATTAGTGAGACTTCCACAGTATGTCAGGCTTAGGGGGTTGCAAGGTCTTGATCCAAAGTTTAAATGAAGTGAAATCACATGCAGTTAAATATGACCCCTCACCAACAACACTTTATACCTCATTCATTCTCAAGTAATGATTGTTGCAAAGCTTTCAGTATTAAAGTGTTTCATCGGTGAGAAAAGTCATCTGTTTAAAGTTCTCATGTTCTAACCAACAGCTCTGCTTTTAAAATCCTTAAAATCAAAGAAAAAATACAGTTTTACATGAAATTTCTTACCATAGTACATTATTGGACTTGTTTGTTTTTGTAATATTTCATCTCTCTTACTCAATTTTCCTTAGGAGAATGTTCTCCTGCTCAAATTGAAGCAATTGAAGAAATGAAGCCTCAGTCTATTATCAGTTGCCAACTTCATTTCGACAATGATATGTTTGATTTCCCAGCCTCTGAAGTTTTTACTGCAGAACCTGGGTTTGATGTAGCTTCAGGTAAGATGGAAGCACCACGTTGCATTAAGGGTGTTCATTTGCCAAAAAGCCCAAAAAAATGGACACAATTTTCAGGGAGGAAAGTGAGGAAGTGTAATGCTAATGCGCAAATTCTCCTGCAAGACTGTGATGGCATGGCGAGTAAGCAAGACTGTGATGGCGTGGTAGCTTACCATCAATAAGGATGCCAGAAAACTTTTGGGAGGAATATGTGAGAAAAATTAAAGTGACATACACTACATAGTTTCAAGGTCTTCTCACCTCACACAGTAGATTGTATGGGTTCCATATGTGAATAATCTTAAAATTGAAATTCAAAATAAAAAATGCTGCCAGAAAAATGTAAAGCCATTGCACAAATTCAACAGAAAGCAAAAAAAATCAAAAGCCAATCAGATTGGATTGGGGACTATGGGGAAAAGTTACAGGTACTGGAATAGGCCTGTTGCTATGGAGACGATGCCCAGCATCAAGGAGCAGGACAGTGTATTCCCGCAGGAACCCGACCTCTGTAAGTTAACTATCAATATAGATTGGACTGGGGAAGATAAATTACAGGTACTGGAATAGGCCTGTTGCTATGGAGACGAGGCCTAGCAGCAAGGAAGAGGACAAGGTACTCCCTTAGGAACCCAAACTGTGTATGTAAATAACTCTGCATAAAGATTGGATTGGAGAATATGGAGCAAAGATACAGGAAATGAAGAAGACAGTTTGGTGAGTTCTTAAGAGGGAAATAACCCTGGGCAACACCGGGTAAATAAACTAGTGATTATATAGAAACTAAAGTTGTGTTTATATTAATAAGATATTTCAGTGTTTTCTCAAGTTGGTAAGGCAATTCCTATTTTATTAGCAATTTGTGTTTGTCTGTTCTACAATAAGTTGAAGCACTCAGCAGTAAAACTTACCGCTTCCATATAGAGAAAAGAAATAACTTCCCAGTCCATGGTGATATTATTTATTCTGTATTATTTATTCTGTTACATGACTAATGCATTGAAAAAGCAAAAGTAATAATCCAGTAGGTAAGTAATAATAATATGAAGACAGACATATGGCAAGTAAGCTTAATGATGATAAAGTGGTGGTGGTGTGACGTTGATGATGATGATTGTGACTGGCTAGAATTGCCATGTTAAATAGAGACAATACAGTAGCTGGTAGAAAATTCAGTTTTTAGAATCAGCAAACACCTCTTCTATCTCAGTGCTACAAACAGTTAAGAACTTACACCTGGCAAAGGTCTTCTTCAGAGTTAGTTTAGAGCAATTCTTCTGAAGGAATTTAAGGTGGGGGGCAGGATTTTATTTCCCAGTGTACCAGAGGCCAGTACCATGTTTGTGTGCATTGGCTACAACTTTTTTTTTCTTTGAAACTTGCCAGGGTCTAGAGGCCAGTGGTTTGGGAATCAGTACCAGTCTATAGAGCACCACTTTTGAGTAGCGCAGGCTTAGACAACACTGTTCCATATGGCATCTGGTAACTATAAATATGGTATTGATTGTGATGATTTCACACTGAGGGTCTTCTGCTGGCAGTAATAGGACTTGTTTCTGAATAAGCATGCTTAGATTAGGGTATAGAATGCTCCACAAGTGTATAATCTAGAAAATTATGAAGGTGGGAAGAAACTATTAACATTCAAATTGGTTTGTGTTTTAGGACACTACACTTGCTTCATCACAACACAGAGACTTAATGACAAACAGCTAAAGCAACTCAGCATGAGCAAAACCACTATCATTGTTACAGCTTCAGTCCAGGACAACCATTTCTCCATGGAGCAGATCAGTGCTGAAGTGCCATTTAATCCAGGATTTTTTGCTAACCAGACTGAAATTATCTTAAGTAATCATTACACAAGTTCTGATGTGAAAGTCTTTGGACCCATTGAAGTTCTTGAAAATCTTGAAGTGAGTAATAACAAGTATTTACTCTTAATATGGAGCTGTCACTAGAAAAAGTTGATAACTCTCCAGTCTAATCAGTATGAAAATATGAGCTGAGACAAGAGAAAATCAAAGCAGAGTGGATTTCTACCAAGAACAGAAACTTGTACAAAAGTACAAAGGCATTATCTCAGTCATACTGCCAGTCTTTGTACATCAAGTTTAAAACAAAATTGCAAGTACTTTGTTTTATTCACTAGAGAGGCCACTGAAGTGAGGGCAAAACAGTCATAAATTGGATGAATTTTGACTTTCATCTGCACTACAGCACACATGAATATATCTCAACAAACTTGCTATTTTAATTTCATATTGTTATATGATTTTAGGCTACCTATCACAAATTTGCCTTCAGTTAATTATGTTAGGAAGCAAAAAAAAAATGGAAGTTAATTAATTCATGTTAAAATTTCTTCAGATGTACTCAGGTGTATAAATTAGATACTGAAACATTTATTAGAGGAAACAAATACTCAGATTTCTATTCAGTTTCATGAACTTGGCAAAAATAGTCACTAATATTTTAGCTTAGCAGTTTGAGCTGCAGAGTAACAGAGAAAGGTGAGATTTTTCAGCAGGCTGGGACAAAACAGGAATATGACACTAAAGCTTTGAAAAAAGAGAGGGGAGAAGGAAGAAAGAGAGAATATCTTCCTATATAGTATTCTAGACCTGTACACATGTTAGTCACCATATCTGTGCTATGAAACCACTTAGGCCAAATGACAAAGTAAATGGGGCTGATATGGACCAGTTTGTACCAGATCTGTCTCAAATCAGATTGATCCAGTTTGGTTCTGGCTTGAATGACATTGTCCAAAGCACTTTATAAACTAATCCAAATACATAGATGTTAAAAAAATAAACAGTGGGTAAGCTTGAAATTGTGTTTCCAACATAAACACTAAGGAGCTGTAATGTGAAGGGGGAAGAAGGGAGCTGAGCTTTGCTAATTGATACCTGTGTCATGCAATCTAAGAATCTGACTAACACTCTCCAATCATACTGCTGATGGGAAGGGATTCTGAAGTTATATGGAATTATTAAACCAGTTACCTCCACCTTTTCATTCATTTCCTAGTTGTAGTAGTGTTAGTAGCATATCATGAAGGTGCTGGGGTGAGAGGTGTGTAGTTTCCTATCATCTTGTTGAATGCTCTAGCATAATCTTCCCTTGGCTTTCTGGTTAGTTTATTAGTTAGTCTGTTTATGAATCCCTGTGTGTTCATGGTGGCAAAACCTATTCTGTCTACCCCAGTCCACTTCTCCCTGGCTGTTGTTGTAAGATATTAAATAAAAGACAGACATTCTTAAAAATGAGAGCATTGTTTGAGACCATTTTCCATAGTAGCAGATCTCAGGATTGCTATCTGCCTCCACTGTGGGCTGCAAATGAACAGGGGTAAACAGGCAGCAACAGCAACCTGTTCAAGCAACTTAGGAGGTAGTAGCAAGTATACTTGCTCAGGGCAAAGGCAAGAGGCAGAAAAATCCTAGCAACTAGACAGCAATGTGAAGACCCTGTAGGGCAAGATCAAAAAGTACTAAAATTCCTAAAAGTGGAAGTAATTAGTCTATCTTTTCCTGTTAGGCTTAGGCAGGAAGTTGTTAAAGAGATGAAGTAAAGAAATTGTAGAGCCATGAAAGGGAAGTTTCCAACATCAGCCCAGATCACCAAATGCATGAAGAATAATCATAGAAATTTGTCAGGTGGCTCTCACCAGTAGGGACTGCTGTTAAAGTATGTTGTCATCACTCCCTTATGCTACATAATTAAATCTTGCTCTTTGGACTGCTGATAGAATAAAAAACAGTACTTTCTTCTCAGTCTATCATTTCATTATCATGTTTGATCTTAGCTAAATTTTAATGAACATAGCTGACTGGTGCTCTAGAAGGACAGTGGCAGAACAAAAGTAGCATGAATTGCCAAAAGTGAGCAGTCAGCAACTTTTAAACATTCTTTTCATTTAAAAAAAATAGTAAAATTAACAGATGCCTCATAAAAAAGCTGGTGTTTATTTGTATGACATTTAGCTGAGTTGAACCTACATAACATTTATGTAGATATGTGAAGAAATTAAAATGTTATAGTCATTTGGTTTCCCAATGCAAGTTGCAGGAAGGGACTCGCAATCTGGATTTCTGAATGTCTGTTTGGATTCATAGTCTAGATTGGAACAACTTAGTTCTAGATGAAATCAGGCTCAAATCTAAATCATGAAACTGGACTGTGAAATAAATTGGGGGTGGAGGATACCACCCTATTAAGCACAATGCTCAGGGCATCAATTCAAAAACCAGATAATTAGACTATCTGTGTCCAGGTTGTCATGAAGAGTTAGTGTCCATCAAGCAGTTTTTGAACATCCGTGTGAATCAGCTTTTTCATCAGGGACGTGTGGCATCAAAAGGGGAAGGAGAAATTACACTGAAGCATCCAAATACATGTCTTGATAGCTTTATCAAGTGTCAGGCAGGGACTCATGCAGTTCACAGTAGAAACAGAGAGGAAATGGAGTCTTTAGTACCATTTTTATCTGTCATTCTTGTGTATGTTCAGGAAGAAAATCCTCCTGGATGCTTTTGTTACATAATCCATGTGATACATCATTTTTACAGGTAAAACTTGGCTCACCGGTGGTGGTGGTGTTTGAGAAAGACAGATCCTATGGGTTGCCCAGTTATGTAATATATAACGTTGCCTTATCAGACCCCAGACTCACAAGCAGAGGGTCTTTATCTACTACACTTACTATATCCAGCACAGTGACTGACCAGTCTATCACTATCCCAGTGACAATTATTTATATGTCTGAGAGGACGCTGTCAGTGAGACGTAAGTTTCTCTTTCTCTATTCTCTTTATTAAATATTAACCATTTTTTTAACGTTTAAAACACTTTTTCAGATTTTGGCATCTTTAGAGTAGCGTTCATATTCCAGTGTGTAGTTTTGTAATGTGCTAGCAGAGCAGTATAAACAGAGAGATTTTGTTGGATAGAACTTTTCCCTCACCTTTCATTCTGAGATCATTTGGAATACTGATGCCAGTCAGAAAGCCAGAGCCTCCATGTTCCCCAAGTCTGTCTCTTGCAGCAGTTACCTGTGTTGCTAAAAGTTCTTTCAAAATTTGGAGTACCTAAAGAGTACATTAGATGTACCTTTAGTTGATGGTACCAGAATGCACATACATATTCTTGGTTTCCACTTTGGGAGAAAAAGCAACATATAAATATAATAAAATAAATAAATGTATACATCGGAATTTTTGATTTCTTAGCCACTAGAAGTTTCATAGGAAGCCCAGCATGATAGTCGTCCATGAGTAGTACTTCAGACATATATGTTACTTTAACAATTTTAATATATCATTTGTGAGTCTTTGAAAAAAATGTGTTGACACTTCAACATCTTTCTGAGCTATCAGCCACAGGTGTTTTCTGAATGTAGTTTAGGACATTTCTACCACAATTAAATGTGGCCATGGTGTATTAAAAATTTGTAGCTGGCTAAGCAGAGTCAGCCATGATGATTACTTGAATAGGGGACTTTCAGAGAATACCAGGTCATCTATGCTATGCTTCAGAGGAAAGCAATGGCTTTCCTTATATTTGTTGCCTAAGAAAACCCTGTGAAATTCATAGGGTCTCCATAATCAATAGGCAACTTGAAGGCACTGAAACAGTAGTAAATTATACAGAAAGTTTGTAGCTGCATTTCATTTTATTAGGAATTTAAAGTACTTTGAAATCATTGATGACATTATCTTACCTTTTCATTTTCTCAGATGGACAAGGTTTATTCCAACATTTTCTCGATTCCTATCAAGTCATGTTTTTTACCCTTTTTGCCCTGTTAGCAGGGATGGCTGTTATGATCATAGGTAAGATGGTCTAAATGATGGAGAATTTTTAGTTCCCAGATTTTTCAGAATTTGTTGCTGTGATTTTAAATGAACTTCAATGCTGTCATTCTATAATGTCTTTCAGTACATTATGCTGTATTCTCACCAAAAGAACAGCAAGTCCATCCAGCTTTCATCCCAAGGACAACTCCTCAGCACAAGCAACGTAAGGAAATGTTAACCAATTAAAAATATAGTTGGCCATCCACATTTGTGGGTTTGACTTTCATGGATTTTATTATTGTGAATTTCTTCAACCACTGCCCCCTCCCCAATCTCAAATGCTTCTTTTCTGGGGAACCTTCCCGCTCAGCAGCTCTGATCAGGCTGTTCTGCTCAGCCCTTTTAGAAAAACCATCTCTAGTTGTCTTCATCCTCCTCCTCCTCCTCCTCCTCCAGCACCATCACCACTGCCGCCTGCTACCTGGCCGGCTAAGCATGGCTCTCATCCCAATTTCTCAGCACCACAAATTCTCTCCAATACTCGCTACACACTCAGAGAAGGAGAAGAGTGAGAGAAAGGAAGTATAGGGCCATCATGTCAACCCCCACTTCCCTTTTCATTCCCTGACCTGATTTGGAGCCTGGGTGCCCACTCTCTCCACCATGCCTCAGCCCCCTTCCCAGAGACATATGTATATTTTGATATTTTTTTATTTTTCCACTTTGTGAGGTTTACTGTGCCCCTAACTAACCCTACCAAATATGGAGGGCCAACTGTCCAACAAGCTTTTAACTTTTTTATAATTGAACAATATTGTGTGTCTCTGTTTCAGAGATAATGCCCAGAGTTGAGTGGCATCACACTGCATTTTTTCTGCAGTGGATTGTCCACAGCCTACATGTAGAAATTCAGAACTGTTTTTGTATCCAACCAGGGCACCCCGAAACTGCACCATCAATATACAGTGCATATTATGCTGCTAGAATTTGATTGCAAGTCAAGAAAACCAAATTTAAATCGATGTTTTGCTTGCTTTAAGTTGTTGTGTTTCAGTGAAGTTTGGCTGTGAACCACTACCAGCCATTTAAAAGCAAAGAAAATTAAATGGATTAAATGGGCTTGTTTTCATTTGCAACCAAAATGAGTTAGTACAATTTGCCACCAGATTTTTGGGGAGTAGCCTACAAATTTATCCCACAAGCCCACCAGTATTACTCTCTTTTGCTCTATGTACTGTCTTCTTACTTATGTGTAGCTCCTCTGGCTTCATTGGAGCTAATTGTCATGATCACTCCATATTGAAAAAAGAATACAATGAGAGTTGGATGAGTAAAGCAAATCCCCTCTTTCATACAAAGTTCATATAAGTCAGCAAGTACATGATGAGTCCCACAGAAATGTTTTGATACCTTTCTTTGTTTAACAGCGGAAAGAAACAGGAACTGATGATTAATACATATAATTTTTCTAAAAGCAATAGTTCACAGTAATTTCCACCCCCTTCTCACATTATCGGTGAATCATTGTATAATACTGATATTTAAAAACTGATTCACCATTTCTCCAAATCTCAAAGTGTGTGCATAAATCATAAATGTGAATTGTCATCAGGTTAGGGCTCCTAAGACATGATTTTAAAAAGCACAGCTTCTCGTGCTGTTCCTTCTTCATTCCCATTCTCACATTTCTCTCAGTCTTCGGTAGTGAGCAGAGCCTGTACTCTGTTGCAGGCTGGGAATTGTAAAACTGGAAAATAACCCCAGGGCAGGAAAGGGCTGGATCAGCTATGATTTACTTTGCTTCACTGTCACTGCATTTCAAGGCAAAAATTAGTTAGTGGGGTGGCTGCTCATGGCAGAGACTAGATTCAGTTGAAAACTTGAATAATCCCTTTTAGGCCAGTAGTGGGAGCAGTGGAAGTTTTGTGGTCAATATCCTTGCCATTGACTACAGTCACTGGTAGTTGCACTTCGCCAAATATCTAGAGAGCTGCAGAATTCCCACCCCAGCTGTAATAGCTTAGTTCCATGCTTTCAAATAAGCGCATGGGCATGTGTCCTCCTTTTTTTTTTTAATTAGCATTCTTGGGGCGAACTGATTCTAAGAATTATTCTGCTTCCTAAAGCGGTATAATGGAAGAGTGTGTTGGTATTCATTCAAATAAAATAAGGATGTGCAACTTGTTAAATTATTATCCCTCACTGCTGACTATGCAAGGTAGGGCTGATGGGAATTGCAGGCCAAAACCACGTGCAGGCCACAGTTGCCCACCTCTGAAATAAGTCATCACCTAGAATCTGGAGAAGATATCCTGAATCTGCAGTAATTCCTGCAAATTTCTTCTTCATCTGGCCTGTGTGCAGGAGGTTCCCTTTGCTTGCATCACAGAACACAGTGTTACACAAGGGATTTTTCTTGTGTTAGAAATATTCTCCCATATTGAGAATGGCCACCTTGCACATAGCCTTCTGTGCCACTTTGGAACCATAATGGTTTTAAAAGCAGTTATTTAGTTACTTACTATAAGTATCCCCTTCTAGTTTAAACCCAGCCCCTCAAACTCATATTGTAGGAAATCATTTACTACAAAAAATTGTCATTATTTTAAAACCAAAGTGCAGGTTTACAGCTTTACATATCTCCTCTATAGAGGACTTTTGATTATGAATATATCCCCCTATTAAAATAAAGTCACCTTGCTGTTCTTTTATTTAATGGCATTGAGCCTTTTATTATCTCACATGAAGGGAACATCTTCATTTCCACAGATACCCACCTTGATAAAGTCCCAGTTCTTTCCTCACTATCCTGTCTTCTAACAGTGAAAACGAGAATGAAAACTTTACATATAAAATAAATAATAGATATTTACACTTGAGAGGTAAATTGTCAAAAAAATATATGGAGAGATTTAGAAGAAGTGTGAATCCATGATCAGCAGACAGCTACGATTCTGTAACTACTACCATAAACTATCCTGCATTTCCAGAACTGTCCTGAGCTGTCCTGCAATTCAAGACTTTGTGGAAATCCAGATGGAAGTCATTTTTCACCTTCAGATTTGCTTGTATTTGAAATGTCATTTTTTTATCAGAATCCATAGCACTTCCAAGTAGCTGATGGTTTCAAAAAGGAAGAATTACTGATGTTTCTACAATTGTGTGTCCCAGCCCATGTTTTCTGAGAGATGGAACTTTTCACCCAACAGATTCAACCTCTTTACCGACGCTATGGGTCCCAGTGAGATTTGGGATATCATCTTCATTTTTTTTTCCTTTCAATAAAGAAGCACTTCTTACAGAAGATGAAAGGGGCAACAACACAGAATCAAACCATCTACTAGTGTTCCTGCCCTACATCTGCACTGGGCTTGGGTTGTGTCTTTATTTGCTAATATCTACTGTTATCCAATTACCATAACACCAAACTACCTCTAATGTCTGTCACACTAGTTCATAGAGACTGTACTTCTTTTACTGTCTGTCTGTATATTAAGTACAGAATCAAGTGTGTGTGATTCTAGAAAGAGCTCCTACATCAAACCTACACAAAAACTAGTAAAATCACTCTGATATAACTATGAATAATCATTCTGTTCTTTGTTTATAGAGGCAGGATTTCCTCGTACATCTGCAAGTTCTAACAGTCCTATATCTTCAAGCAATGCAAACATCTCTCCCACTAGGTTATGGAGTCCAGGTTATGCTTCCCATTAAAGAAGGCTATTTTCTACACAAAGACTCTTAACTTTGATTTAAAAATGCTAGTGCCTTTACTAGTAGTTAGTTGAATACCAGATGGAAGTTGTCAAAGCTTAGTAGTTTTACTAAGCTTATGAATATATTTCTATTTCAAGAATGCAATATTATTAAGGTATACAGCTTAACACATATGTCTATAATGTTTCAGTTGTTTAGGATCTGTTCCTGTATGATCTGCCATTCTTCTCAGTATTATTGGAAATGAGGAGGAAGAGAGGAAAATCACAGGATGTACTTTCTGATATTTGTGCTGAGATAGCTTAGCTTTTTTTCCTGATTTAGATGCTTCAATTCATTTCAGCTATAGCTTTTGTCTGTATAGATGCATAGCACTGCATTTGTCCATTTGCTTCCTGTGGAAATGATATTTTTATAGTTTTATAATGAGGCTTGAAGCTAGCAAAGAATGGGGGCATAATAATTAAAACATGAGCCAAAAACATGAAGGAATGTGCATTCCTAAAGGATTAAAATTTTAACTTAGTTTTAGATTTTATTAATTTATTTTGAGACTCAGGAATGAATGTGCTGCACTGACACAGTTTTGCACTATTTAGTCTTACAAATCATTTGAATTTCCTAGTTTAGAAAGTAGTTATACTTGTAATAACTATGAATGGTTGTGCCTTTTTGTGTAGGAATTGGAACATAATAATTGCCTTCTACCACTTCACCAGTTACAAGGGGAGCACAAAGACTTGTTTGTTTGTAAACTATGTACTTTTTTTAATTATATGCTATTATATGACTATGCAGGGTTTTTTTAAAAAAAGGAGAGTTTATTGTAAGCATTTTTTTAAAAAAAGTATTAATATAATAGATGTTTGCAAATGTTAAATACCTCAAACAAAATTGAATCTCCATGTACATCTTCTGATCAGTATCAGCAACATTTATCCTTAATATACTGTACAAATCTGAATACTATCAGAATGTGAATTAAGGACAGCACACTGAAATGTGATCCAGTTATCACCAGCAAGTTCATATCACAATTAATATTTCATTTTTGTTATGCATTCTGTAATATTAAGAACTATGTGCATATTCTAGTGTTATTGGAATTAATGCAAAGTTAACTGCTGATTTCAAACATCACAAAATTTTACCTGGAAACTACACACCTCGATGATTTACAAATACAGCTGGTACAATCAATATTTCATCTAGATACATACTGATAAATATTACTATTTATATTATAAAAGTGGACATTGTTAATATTTTAGCAGATGTCTGCTTTAATTTGAATCACTGCCAGGATTTCTTACAGATTCACTCTTTCTTTCTTTTTTCCTTTTTTTTTCCTCCCCTCTTTTTTCTTTGCCATTGTTGCACAGATCTGCAAGCTTTTGTTCAGTGGCTGCAAACTATTTCCACCTATTCCCCCCAACAGTGGGAGCATACCGTTTGTTTAGTTTTCCTTCCAGGGGCTACTGCACCACATGCACAGAGATAGTGCTTCTCTTTGCTGTTGAGGGATGGTCATGGAGGCACCAATAAAAGGGCTTTACTGCTTCAAGCTGTCATCTTTGAAAGGTTAGGACTGCACTCTAATACTATGGAAGTTTGACTGTGAACAAACTGCTTAATTGTGACTTCAGTTCCCCACCACCACCACCCAAAAAAAAAAAAGTCTCTGAATAAAGGTATGAAATTTTTAGAAGCTGCACAAATGTTACTGTGAAAAAAGTTGTACTTTTTATATTATTGAAAATCTAGGGTTTGGGGTTTTTTTAACTTTGTTTTCACTGTTTAAAGTTGCTTGGTGCTTGAGAAATAAAGATGTGCTTTAAACACATGAGAGTTCTTTGAAAATGATTCTGTATAAGTAAATGTGATCGTTTAACATTACATATTTCCACAATTTAATTACAACTGCAGGAATGCATATAGTGGAGCTAAGAAGGGAAAAGAGATCATAGCACAAAAGGGGAGAAGCAATGTAATCTTTCTCTTTCGAGTGGATTCTGAATAGTTTACAACATGAAAAGAAACTTGGAGATACAGGCATATTTCGGTAAAGAAAGTCTCGGATAAAGACGTTCCTGTTTGCAAAGACTTTTTATGCCTGGCCAGTCCTCACTTTTCCTTCTCATCTTCCATCTACCCAAAAGTTTATTTAGCAGAAACAGCACTGGGAAAATGTGAAGGAGGGTATCAGATTGCAGCAGCATGTCTGCAGTAAACAGTGCAATAAAGCTGGGAAAAAATGGGATTCTGTGCTATTTGGATCCTACTGTAGTTTTGTGTGCATGTCTGCAACAGACAAGGAAAACAGCAGCTGCCTCCAGAATCCTTTACTGAACATGTGTCAGCAGCAAAACAGAAAGAAAAGGAGAAAGCAGATATGCCTGCCTCACTTCCACTGTCAGCATGCTAAAAGAAAAGATGTATAAGTTTAGCCACCAAAATGGAAATAATAAGAAAAGTGAAGGGTAGTGAAAGAAAAAAATAATCCCTGGAAGAAGCTTTCAAGTGATCTCTAGGAGGAGATGTTTCTTTTAACTTATCCAAGGCTTCTCTGACCTGTTTGTTTCATTTCTCATTTGCAATATTTTTAGTTTTAGATAAACTGTTTGCTGAAATGGTTTATCTTTTGTAGTGTAAGAACCTATCCTTACTCTTTCCATGTTATTTCTGCCTCTCGTTTCAAAGTTTCATTTAAAGAAAAAGTACCCAGGAGCACATCTACCTTATTAACTAACGTATGCCTGTACTGAGAACATGGTAATCTTGTGTGCCTTCAAATCATTTCCAACTTACAACGACCCTAAGGTGAACTTATTGCAGTGTTTCCTTGGTAAGGTTTGTTCAGAGGGCAGTTGCCTTTGCCTTCCTCTGAGACCGAGAGGCTGTGATTTGACCAGGATCAACCAGTGAGTTTCCATGGCTGAACAGGGATTCAGGCCCTGGCTTCCTGAAGCCCTGGTGGCGCAGTGGTTAAATGCCAGTACTGCAACCACAAGGTTGTGAGTTCGATCCTGCCAGGCTCCAAGGTTGACTCAGCCTTCCATCCTTTCGCTGGTCGGTAAAATGAGTACCCAGCTTAGCTTGTTGGGGGCAATTAGCTAAAAATACATTGTAAACCGCTTAGATAACACTCAGTTGATAAGCGGTATAGAAATAAATGCTATTGCTATTGCTATTCCCATTCCCAGACATCTAGTCCAACGTTCAAAGCACCACATTCAGTCCTAGTCAAACACTCAAACTACACAATACTCTGGTCTATATCTAGTAACACAATATATAAGCACAACATATTTCCTAAGTATAGTATGTTAGGTTTTGGCATGGGGGGTAATATTTGATTCTGTTTCAGTCCCTTGCTGCACAGCATATAGTTCTGAATATGAAACAGTTGGAGGAAATACAAATTGCTGTGCTTAATGCTCGTTTTAGAAACTGTACATTGCCTCTAGAAAGCAGTATCATAGTTTAGTTCATGGTTTAAATCCTTTGCGACAGATCTGAACCATTTTGCCAAAGGGTTAGAATGAAATCCTGTACACTGATTCTGTCATGGTATGTATGCTTGAAAAGTACAAGAAAAACCTTAGGACAACTTTAATTAGGCAAAATAGGCATTTGTGTAGATTAATATGTGAAGAAAGAACCCTGTAATGTTAATTTCATTCAGGTTACACCTCCACTGTCACCATTCTGAGGATCATTCATTAATTACTATCTACTCTTGCTCTGCCTTGACTCTCTGGTAACTTGGTAAACATCCTGAGCTTTACTGCTGTGACATTCTCATCCCTTTGAGGAAGTTTGTTCAGTGGCAGATGCCCCAGTTTGACTATGACTTTATCAGACTTATTGTGAGATCATCCACACCACCGTTCCTTTTGTAATCCTAATAAGTGAATAAACTCAACCACAGAAGGGTTGTCTGTGTGCATGCTGTTACTTTCACACTTTTAACATTTAAACAATAGTGCAGGAAGACGGTTTTTGCAATACATGAACATTGTTGGGCAAAGAGCTATGAAAACTGCAGTATTCACAATATAGGAGACATACTTGCAGATTAAAAATCGACTATGTATTTCAGACATTCCATGAATTAATTTAGATCAGGAGCCATCCATACATCACTTTGCCTATGTCCCATGTTTCTCCTGGGCTGGGACTTTTTTGCAAGACAGCTTGCAAAAAAGAAAGAGAATGCAATAGAACACATATAGATAAATAGCAACAGCATTAAATTAAAATCTGACTTTAAAATACATTAAAAACAGGACAGTACCATAAAAACTATTTTTGTTAAAATAAGTTTCAAAAAGCTTGCTGGAAAAGAAAGGTTTTTCCTGTCACTGAAAGAAAAATGAAGGAGCCATCCTGGAGAGAGGGCGTTCCAAAGTGTATTGAGCATTCACAGAGAAGGCTTCTCTCACTTTCCCACTGACTGTGCCTGTGAACGCAGTGGCATAGACAGATGTGCCTCCCCTACAGATTGCTAAATTCAGGCAGGCTCAGGGGGGAAGATATGGTCCTTCAGCATTACTCTTTCAATTAAATGTTTTCAATATGTAATTATAGCTGGTGTGCATGTGCATGCTGTCAAGTCATCTGTTGACTTAGGGTGACCTCACAAATTCCATAGGGTTTTCTTGGGCAAGGAATACTCAGAGGTGGTTTTGCCACTTCCTTCCTCTGCAATGTAGCCTATAAAGCACCTGGTATTTATTGGCAGTCTCCCAGCCAAATACTCACCAGGGATAACTCTCTTGTCTTCCAAAATCAGATGGGATCTGGTGCCTTTAGGATACTTAAGTCCAATTACACCTGGTGAGATGCATAGATAATATAAAGAAGAAGGAACAACTTGGAGAAAAAAGGGAACAATAGTACAATCTTTATTGGAGGGGTGAGGTTAAACTCACAATAATATAGCAGCAGACTCATAGGCACTTAAATAAGAGCATACTACATATATCAGTCATCAAAATACAAGTGTAAAAGAGCCATTAATACAGGAATACACCTTAGGACTAACATTTAAAATAACAATGATATTTGACTTAGAATTTCCAAGTGTCCCAACTCAGTAACGCTCAGTTATACCTTCTCTTGATCCCTAGAGAAAAAATCCAGCTGACATGGGATGCAAGCAAAGATTAAAAGACGCTAACAGCATTGTGTCGGTGACATATGTGTAAGTGAGTTGCACTACACAAGTAGGACAGCATTCTCAGAACTGAGCAATAGACGTATTCTGCTGACAGCAGTAGAGCTGTACTTACTGAGACACAGGACCACAGAAATGAAAGGTTAATGGCAATCAGCACAGTAGCCACACAACTAACAGACCACTAGAAGTCACAGCTGCCTTGTGCAATACAGAGCATTTTCTAATTTTTTTTTTAAAAAAAACACAATATTGGCCACAATACAGCAATATGCAAGACAACTGTGCAGGGTGCTCCCACAGAAAAGGAGGGTGGCACAAATTCACGAGGGAGGTCAGGACTGTCACAAAAGCTAAGGTGATGGAGACATCACACATCAAAAAACAACAGCACTGTGCCATGGCCTAGCCAAAGGATCAGCTGCTTTGAAGCTGTCCAGCCAGCAGACAGGCCTAACAGGCATTTGGCATATTAGATGGCAGGTCAACCAAATTCTCAAGGTCAGGGAGAATCTCATAGTTTGCCACGTTGTGCACAACAGCACTGGCAATGGCCATCCGAGGTGCTACATGTAACCTGCCACCCATGCAGTGCAGGATCCAGAATCTGAGCTTAAGCTGCTGGATCACAAGCTCTATCAATGAGCAGGCTACCATGTGGACAGTATTGAAAGAAACTTTCACAGATGTCCTAGCTTTTCTGTATGGGATCATGATGTATGGCAGCAATAGATATCCCATGTCACCTGGAAATAGAAGCACAGCACAAGAGGCACACACCACAGCCACACCCTCACACATAGGTATGGACTGGAAACTCATTCATCAGTAAAGCAGATCCCTCAGGCTGCCCAGCAAACACAACAGCAACCTGTAATAGCTAGAAGACATGGGTACCGGCGGGTGCTTCCAGGGTAAAGTATACACACCCTAGTGATCAGGTACTGAAGGTGAACTGCATTCAAGCTGTGGAAGCCTTCATGACTTCCGCATGCAGCCTCAGTCCCAGATGATGCAATAATGGCTGTGTGGCTACAGTCCACGATACAGGCAGCATTCTGAATGCCAGCAATAACATAGAACAATAGCAGGAGAAAGGAAGGGCATCAGGCCAATAAAGGAATAAACATGTTCTTGCACCTCACAACATCTGTCGCTTCCATCAGGAGCACAGTGAATTCAGATTCAGCCAGAGCCTCCCAGTGAAGCCAAGTCCTGTGTCAGTCTCCTGGGTCTATCCTCACCGGCACACAGGAGTCTGTTGCTGCTTGCATGCCTGTGATGCGTGGGGTGCCGTCCTCCTCAATGTATCTGCCCCACTTGGTACCCAGGCCTTGTACTTCTGCCTACGTGGCTCATGCATGGGGGATATATGTGCTGTGTTAGTGAGGCTGCTGTTGTTCATGGCTGCAGTCCTGTATCACATTGGGCACCCATACCAGTGTCTTCTTTGTTCTCTGGAGTTTGTCAGGGGCAGGTGGCCCAGATGTGTCTATAGCAGGAAATCATATGCCTGCATTGCCAGCTTCACAGAGTGTCAGTGGCGCTTTTATGGGAATGTACAGCATGTCTCTGGGGGCTCATCATGTGACTGACCAGCTGGCCACACCTTCCACTCACCTGTCTCTCCACTTCTTCTTTTTTATATATATAATTTTATTATTATCAAAGTTATAACAATCAGTATTTACAAATAATCATTCTTTCTTTTTATAAATATATATATGAAACAAAAAACAAAGAAATATTTACAATCAAATTTGTATACCTATCCAACATCTTATTCTACTTTTTATTCTTCTTCTTCTATTGCTCTTCTTATTTTACATATACAAATACCTCTATATCTTTTATCTAAATAAATTTCAATTACATGTCTTATATACTCTACTTTGTCATACATATGAATTCTTTTTCACCTTTGTTCTGAGTTTTATAAGCATCCTTCTATATCACAACTTGTGAAAAATGGCGGATCGTGTGGCAGCTTAGTGACAATATAGGTCATTAAATTTTCACCCAGCGGGGAGTAGCCGGTTTGGTGAGAAATCTAGGAACTCGCCTATAACTCCCCCCAATAAAGGGGGTTCAGAGGGGGCTTGAAGGGGACCTGATAAACCTGTCTCTCCACATCTATGTGGGCTACTGGCTGCTGGACAGCGGGAAGGTGTTTTTACCTCTTAGGCCAGTGGCCATTTCCACACTAGACTGTTAATAGCGCTATGATTCCACTTTCAACATCCTATGGAATCCTGGGGTTTGCCGTTTTGGGAGGGGCCAGCTGGCACCTCCCGAAACCGCAAACCCCAGGATTCCATAGGATGTTGAAAGTGGAATCATAGTGCTATTAACAGTCTAGTGCGGAAATGGCCTTAGTTATGGGGGAGGGAGGGTTTGGGGGTGAGTGCTTGCTTCTGTGAATATGGTTAGAGGATTGGACATGTTGTTTGTTTCCACCTTCCCCCAGTTCCAGTCACTGTACCCCCTTTGTTCATCCACTCATGTGTCTCAGGCAGATGATTTCCTGCAGAGGTGCTCTGTCCCACTATGCCAGTACATCATTTAACCATGACAAGAATTTGCCTAATTTTCATGAAGCCACCTTGTGACAGCACATTAATTGTATGAAGAAGTATATTCTTTTGTCTGTTTTGCATCTATTGCCAATCAATGTCGCCACACATCCCTGAATTACTGCATTATGAAAGAGAAGGAAATTGTTTCTATCTACCTTTCTCCACTTCATTCATAATTTGATAAATCTCTTCTTATGACCTCTCTTAGTCATCTTCTTCCTAAACTAAAAAGCTTCAGATTTCTTAGTCATTCCTTATTTTTTTAACAGAAAAAAGTTGAAAGCCAACATGAAGAACTTCTTTTTTCCATAGCTGCTGTCAAAGTACAAAGAATTATTTTTTAAAAACACATTGAATAGAAGAGAGCCCGCATGAAGATAAGCTCTTACAGTTAATGATATAGTAACTAAGAGCTGGATCCAAACTGAGCTAGAGCTTCTGAAACCTGGATCCAAATTAAGACATGTTTGGTGCTATGGATGGAGTTCTGTGGAGGGAAGTAACAAGAGAACCATCTAAATACTTTGGGCAGATACTGCTCTTGACGAGTGTCAAACAATAACCGGAAATCTGGCCTTTTTAAAATAATGAATTGACTTCCATCAACAGAAAGGGAAGGGGTAGTCACCTCCCCGCAGCTGAAGTTGGATTTCAGAAGATTGCAGAGGAAGAAAGTTCTTCTGGGTTAGCAGATCATGTGACATTGAATTTTGCCATGGCAAAACCTTTAACTTCTGAGGGTGGACAATGGACAGTTCCATTAAAATAAACACACTGAGACAATAAAACTAGTTGCCTTTGGAAAGGTGACCTTAATTCATTCAAATATTGAGTTGCATTGTTGCCCTGGTGACTAAAGCATCTAGCCGGCATGTTAATAAAATATTACTATCATTGATGTACCTTGTGCACTGCAGTCCACTTAGGGGACTGGCAACTCTGCTGTTGCTGTTTAAAGTAGTGACTCAATGATGCTTTCATGAGTGCAAGGAAAACAAGGTAGAGAAACGAGGGAAGAAAGAACAGGGGGGCAGAAGACTCTGATTCAGGAAGAATGTTGCTCTGGACAAAGCTGGAAAGAGTTAGTTTTGGGGACTACACTACTCGCCTAGGATGTGGAGGAAGGGATGGGCCTGGAAATGTGCACTACTAGGTCCAAAAAGTTCAAGTTAGCACTCAGCGAAACAACATAGTGTCTGCAAATCTAATAATTAGAATCCATTCCCAGAAATTTCTTACTTAAAGCAGAGAGAGAAAAGTTCTCTCTTCTTTCTCACTTGACCCCAAATCTTTCTTTCCATCACTGACAGAAAAAACATGTGGAGAATTTCCAGCTTTGCTAAGCAACCGTCATCTGAAGATCCTAATGTCTTGTAATCCTAAGTATTTTTTTGTACAGTATCTGCCCTCTTGAAAAGCTATTTATATGTGCACATCATATTTTGTAATGCTCCAATTTGTGGCAGGCAGATAAATATTTAGTATCACATTATTGTATATTGAAAAAAGCCCATGATTACTCTTGGGTACAAGTGTGTAGCGTCATTATCCATCAGCACTGGAGTTTACGACTGTGTGCTATAGGATCCATAATGAACATTCATTTTCATTTTGCCTCTGGCATGGATGGAAACAACATTGTGCTGTAGTTTTCCTCCCTGTGGCATTTTCATATGATGAGGAGTCTGAGAATACAGTTGAGAGCTGATCTTATATGTGAGGTTGTTTTCTAAAAAACGCAAGAGTGCTTTCATTAAGCACCATCTACAGGAAAGTTTAAAAAAATGAACCTTTTTACAGCGGCACCTCCACTTTTGCAAGGATCCAAGGCACAGAACCTTTGCAAAAGTAAAACAAAACAAAACAAAAACATGAATAACTCCACCCCCGACCCAAGTGAACAAGTAAAGGAATGCACATATATGCCTTTCCTCCCTATGTTCCCGTCCTATTCCCTTCCAAGGCTCTCCCCCTCCAATTCCTTCCTTCTGCCCAAGCAAAAGGCAAGCAAATGGGGGAGGGAGGAAAGTGAATGCCTGGAAGCAGAGAATGAAGCTAAGTATGCTAGGCAACAGGAAAAGGAATGGGAGGGAGAGAATGGGGGAGAAGGCGTGTCCGTGCCTCACAGATAACCAAGTTTGCAAAGGTCAAACCCATGAATGTGGAGGGAGGGCTGTATAAACTTTCCATTTTGTTTTCATTTGTGTGTTGTGTCTTTTCTCATTATTACCAGGTATGTGGTACATCCTTTGGGTTGGGCTATGTCTTATCTTTGGTAACAGCTTCTGTTGTATTTTTACTGGACTTCAATTTAATGTATTGTTTTTTATATACTAACTGGCCCAAATCTGACATTCCACAGGCAGAAGTTTTGGAATGTTCTTCTTCTCCTTTCTGCAGCTCTCCATGTAGCCTGAAAACATCAATTCAGTTCTTCAGAGCCAGTTTTGGGGTACACAGGGAAATCACCCCGCAACTAGTTTTGTGGACTCTTGCCATTCCAACTGCAGAGAGATCCACCATCTCCTCTGAGATGTATGTAGGTACTGGAAAGACAGGATAAAAATTGCTATATAAATATGGAGAGGAAATAATCTTTAACAGAAAAAGGAGGTATTTGTAGTTTGCTTTTGGATTGTATGCTGCAGCTCTAGATATACTTTAGCCACTGACCTTGTTAAAAATGGATTTTGCTCTTATCACAAAATTTATCCAGCTTTGACATGCTTTTCAACAGAGTGCTTGTCTGCTGTGTAATCAGCAATCAGCCACAAAAGATCTAGGAAAAGTTAACTGCTGAACAAGAATCTCTTTCCCTGTAATGAGGTCAGACAAGCCGGCACAATGGTAAAGCCTCTTCAGTTTACTTCCTTCCAATCCTTCTGCAATATCTCAGATAATAAAAAGGGTGATTCTAGACATCTTTTCATGATCTTTCTTTTCTTGAGTTCACAGAAAAGAACCAAAACAAAGGTAACATTTTTTACATAGGAGACAAAATCTTGAAAATAATGTGCATTGCAAGGACTGTAACATGCTACCATGAATGAGTTGGGGATGTTTGGTCTCTTGGAGATTGTAATATTTCTTCAAACAGTTTCTGTTATGCTGTCTTTGTCCTTTGCTTGTTTAGGATGTGGACCAAATGCCATCAGAGCAGGGCCCCTTTCACATTACATAATTATAGTACAATTACACTACTTTATCTGCCAGGGCTGCATCCTATGGAATCCTGGGGTTTATAGTTTGATGAGAACAGAACAGAACAGGAGAACAGACTTCAGTTACTAATTGACACAAAATGATGCATATGGCCAAAACGAGGTAGCAGGGAGTATGCCTGACTCCCTCTTAGTTCTCAAACGCCTGAGTGAGTGTTGCAAGGCCATTCCTAAAATTGAGATAAGACAAAGACATCTGCTGTTTCACTCAGAAACTCAATTCAATTCGCTTATTTTCCTATTCAAGTAGCAATTCCTTGGATTTAACCCCTTCATTATAAGGCACTCCTAACATTCATTGAGATTTTTTCTCACCTATATGAGGTTTGACCAGGGATGAAGAATGGAACCCATGCAGAGGGAATGAAAACTGATGGAGGAATTATGAAGTAATCTAAAACAAAGCAATTTATTTATACTAATTAAGTGCATTCTTAAAGTCCAGAAGGAGCTGGATCTCTCTCTCTCTATCATTACAGAGGAAGGTTTGCAGGGTGAGAAAATGGTCTATAGGCAACCATGGACCTCCTTAATCTTCTGTCACTATGGTTCCTCTGCCACAGTTGCTGTGGACAGCTGTAGGTCTTCATCTGATAGAAGCCAGATCCTTCTTCCTTCCATTCCTCTGTGTCACGAAGCCTGGAAGTGTGGTAGGCCTGAGAAACAGGCCAGCCTAAGCAACAGGCTGCCAAGGGACCCAAGGGGTTCTGGCTAAGAAAGGAATTGAGTTCACTGGTGCATGAGAGGAGCTGAGCTTTCTGGGAAGGAGCTCTATCTAAGAGCATGGCTTGCATTTTTGAAGCAGATTCCTTCTGGGAGAGGGAAGGAGAGAAAGATTTGGTGAATGAGAGTTTGTTTTCCTTAGAGACCTAGTCAGAGGCAGAGGAAAGACCAAATTATTGCTGAGTGGGTTAGAAAGGGAAACCTTAATTTTCAGATTAGGACCTTGAGCTAGGGAAGCCAAAGGTCTGAGTGGGTATGAAAACTTTACACCTGAACACTGAGTTGAGTTGAGGAATTTGGTTAGACTTTTTGGAAATTCTAGTTTGCCTGTATATACTTATAAACCCCAATCCCTTTTCCCTGGTTGTTATTTCAATAAAGATAGCATTCTATTTTTGTAATTTCTGACTCAGCAGAGTACTTTTCTTCCATTCTAATGGAATAGACCACTCGTGAAAAAGCCCTCCTTAGATCCCCTGGACCTTAATAATTATAGACCAGCATATAATCTTCCTTTTTTTGTGTCAGGTGATCGAGAAGACAGTTGCCCTCCAGCTCCAAATGGTCTTGGATGACACACATTTCTTTGACCCATTTCAAACTGGCTTCAGAGCAGGATATGGAGTGGAGACTGCTGTGGTTGCCTTAGTGGATGATCTCTGTCTTAGTATTGACAGGGGGAGTGTGACGTTTGACACCACTGACCATGGTATTCTACTGGAATGCCTAACAGGTTGGGAACTGGAGGCACTATGTTGCAGTGGTTCCAATCTTACCTCTCAGGCAAGTTCCAGATGGTGGTGCTTGAGGATAGCTGCTCCTTTAAAAAGGAGCTGTTATATCGCATACCACAAAGTGCCATTCTATCCTCAATGCTGTTTGACATCTACATGAAACCATTGGGAGAGATCATCTGGAGGCGTACACTGATGACACCCAAATATATATCTCCATACCTTCAAAAACAGCTTTTGCTAAGGATAATGTGTCTCCTCTGAATGAATGCTTGAAGGAGGTAATGGGCTGGATGAAGAAAAACTGAATCCAGGCAAGACAGAGGTGCTTACTATCAAGGATCCTAATCTGAGGTTGGAGGTTTGTCAACCAGTTCTGGACAGGATCACACTCCCTCTGAAAGACTGTGTCTGCTGTTTGGGAGTGCTCCTGGATCTGTCCCTCCACGTGTCCACTCAGATAGATGCGATAGTCTGGAGTGCTTATTATCAGCTTCGGCTGATAGGCCAACTGCACCCCTTCCTAGAATTAGATGACCTAAAGATGGTTGTGCACGTGCTGGTAACCTCAAGGTTGGACTTCTGCAATGCATTGCAATACATTGGGCTACCTTTGTACCAAGTTCAGAAACTCCAACTGGTCCATAATATGGAGGCAGACTGATTATGGGTACAGTTAGGAGTGAACATATTACACCAATATTAAAATCACTCTACTGGCTGCCAATTAGTTTCTGGGCAAAGTACAAAGTGTTGGTTATTACCTGTAAAGCCCTACATGGTTTGGGTCCAAGTTACCTACAGGATCACCTCCTCCCATACAATCCGCTCTGTACACTCAGGTCCCTTGGGGGCCATTTACTTAAACTGCCTAAATCAAGACTGGCAATGGTCACCCAGAGAACCTTCTTGTTGGCCATACTTAGACTGTGGAATGGCCTGCCGGAAGAGATCCAACAGCAACATATCTTGTCTGAATATCTTGTCTGCTAAAGACTTATCTCTTCTGGAAGGCCTACCCAGTCTATTTTTAATTATATTTTTAATTGTTTTTAACTGTACTTTAATTGTACTTTTAATCATGATATATTTTAATCATAACATGTTTGTACTAATCGCTCTATGTTTTAGTGTATTTTAATTATGATTTTAGTTCTATATTCTGTACCTCACCAACAGCCTTGGGGAGAGGTGGGTAATAAATTTATCGTCATCATCATCATCATCATCACTACTACTACTACTACAACAACTACTACAACTACTATTATTAGGGATATGCTACCACAGATATTCAAATCCTTTTGAATAATACAGAAAAGGCTTTATTTCTTTTCTACTAGGGTGGTGGATTTGGGGAAGAAAGCAGGATTGAATAAGAATGGTGGAGGGTGGCAGAGTGCTATAGAAAGAGCCTGAGAAGGCAGCTACCACTTCCAGTCTGTAAAAAGAAAAGCAGGCCAGCCCTCCCCTCCACACTCTGAAATAGGGATGGAAAGAATATTCACTGTTAAACATTCCCTGCTGAGAAATGGTCTTCCTGACTCATGAGAAAACCAGGTTGAGAAGAATGATACAGTAGTGTCAAGAATTTTGCACAGTTTTCGCCCAGTATTCACAGATCTCAAGGTGTTCAGGAAATTATTCTCCACAGAAACATATACTTTTGCATAACAATTGTAAATTTTGTGCAAGATTGCTGTTTTCTATGCAAAACCCAGCATTCTTGCTTAACAGAATAAGACTTATCAAATACAGTTATCCCTCCACATTCACTAGGGTTAGGGGCACAGGACCTCCATGAAAGTGAAAAAACCGTGAATAACTCCAGGCCCTCCCAAACCATATTTAACACACACACAAAATATGATCACCATATTCAACCCACCATGGATTCCTTTGAGACATCAGGGTTTCTTCCCATGGCAGAAATGAATGGCTGGCAGGGCTCACTGCCACCTCCACTGCTGCCCCACACCATTTTTAATAAGGACTTACTAGCCTTGTTTGCAGTTTCTCAGTCTCGTAAGGCTTGCAGTCTCTATTAAAAATGGCATAGGGAGGCAGCAGAAGTGACAGCAAATAATCCATGAATAATCAAGTCCACAAAAGTGAAACCCACAAATGTGGAGGGCTGACTGTACTATATCTATGCTTCTTTCATTCCTCCATATTTGTCACTTCCAAGGTACCTGGTAGATTTGCCAAATATCTGCTAATAAGATAAGAATAACTTGTACTTGGCCAAGGTTAAATGTTCTCCCTTGGCAGATTGGATTGGTCAGCAAAAGGGGACACTTAAATGGGATAGAATATATAGTTGCAATTCTCCATCTGTTGAAGATATTATTCATGAGCTTCTTAACTGTTCCAGCTATAATGATTTTAGAAATAAGTATCTCCAGCCACTCTACAAATCAGGGAAGGGAAAGTTACATTCTTTGAAAGTTTGTTTTCTGCTATCTAATGTTGATAAATGTATATCTTTCAGAACATCTAAATTTCTCACCAATGCTTTCCATCTGTGGAAAGCAAGAGTTAAAGGTTGTACACAGAGTCACCCAGCTTCTTATAGACCATGGGATGAGTTTTATTTTTATTTTTTTTACTTTATTTTTATATATACAGATATATAATAAAACCATAACATACACATTATTCTATCAAAGGCATATTACAAATATCATTTTTATATCTATTTACATTCCCATGGAAATGTATTTGAAGTAATTTATACTACTTTACTATCATTATTATCCAGATATCTTCAAACATTTCCTGACTTCCATGTCTACTCGATCGGAATCAAATACTGACTAAAATATCTTCTTGAAGCTCCCTAAATACCTAAAACAATTTCCAATAATTAAACTTAATAGTCACAATTTCTAACAATGTTTTGACTTCACCTTTCTATCTAGTCTTCTCTCCATTTATACATTTACCATATACACGTCTTCTTACAGTACCCATTACTTCCACTATTTCTTTAACTAACTTCGGCCTAAATGAATAACATTTTTGTATTAATTCCTTCATGACCAATACCCTTTTTCCAACATATATTGTTCCACTTGTTGCCACCCATTTCCACTTGTACCAGTTGTACCACTCACTTTTCCTTTTAAATATAATGAAAAAGTATCAAATTGTTTTAGCTCAGCTACCTTCCGTGCCCAATTTGATATTTCAGGAACAAACTCTAATTTCCATATTCTAGCAAACACAAGTCTTGCAGCCGTCACTAAATAAAGTATAATTCTCTTATATTTTGATTGAAAATTCTTGTTAAACATAAATGTCATGTTTAACAGATACAATTGGCATCATAGGAAAAGCTATATTGAAAATTTCCTTTATCGCCTCATGTATTTTAATCCAGTACTTATTAGTTATGGAACACGTCCACCAAGCATGGAAAAACATGCCAATGTTTCCTTTACACTTCCAACATTTGCTATTTCCAGTACTGTATATTTTACATATCCTTTCTGGCGTTAAATAACATCGGTACATCATCTTTATAAAGTTTTCTTTTAAATCTTGAGAGTTAGTAAATTTCAATGTGTCTTTCCACGCTAATTCCCAGTTTTCTAAAGAAATTTCATGCTGAAAATTTTTAGCTCATGTAATCATAACATCTTTAACTTTTTCATCTTCCATATTTCTGGCCAAAAAATATTTGTAAAAAAGTGAGATCTTCTGTCTGGTTTTCAAAAATATAATGGACTCTAAATCGTTATAAGATTTTTGAGTGGAAATTCCAGATTCTTGCAAATCTTTTAAAAATCTCTCTTTTAATTGCAAGTATGGAAACCAGTTCAATTTATATCCCACTTCTTCTAACTCCTCCGTGACCGCAGATGACTCTCTCCAAACCTGTCTATCCGTACAAGATCTTTATATCTAAGCCAATCTTGTTCTTTATCTGTCCAATCTGCGTAGAATGCTTCCTGAGAAGATATCCATAGGGGTATTTTTGTGTATGTATGCTTTTTTATGTTTTTCCAAATTCTAAGTAAGGATCTACGCACATAATGATTATTAAAATCCTTATCAATCTTCTCTTTCCCATACCACAAATACGCATGAAAACCGAATCTCATATTTGCCCCTTCAGTTGTCAATGTTCTTCTATCCTTCAGCTCAATCCAGTCACATATCCACATCAAGGCGTTCGCATAATAATATAATCTTAAATCCGGTAGGCCACAACCGCCTTGTTGAGGTAATTCAGTCATCAATTTCCTTTTAATTCGTGGTTTCTTATTTGCCCATATAAATTTAGATATTTCCTTTTCCCAAACTTTAAAAGGTTTCTCATTTGTAATAATAGGAAGGTTTTGAAATAAAAAATTAAATTTAGGGAGAACATTCATTTTTATAGCTCCGATTCTTCCTAGTAACGACAAATTTAGGTTCTTCCATCTTTTTAAATCCATCTCAATTTCCTTCCAAATTTTTTTGTAATTGTTATCAAATAAATCTTTGTTAGATTCAGTGAACCAAAACCCTAAATACTTCACTTTCTTCTCAATTTTGAAACCAGATATCTTCGTGATTTCTTCTTTTTCCTTTGTCTCAAATTTTTAGTCATAATATAAGTTTTGTTTCTATTTATTTTAAATCCTGTGGCTTTTCCAAATTTATTTACTTCTGCCATTAGTTCTTTGATGCTTGCATTAGGTTCTTCCATGAAAAAAATCAAATCATCAGCAAAAGCACGCAATTTATATTCTTGATCTTTAATCTTTATCCCTTTTATAGCCATATTAGATCTTATACTTGTGTTTAATATTTCCAGCGTTGCTATAAACAACAAAGGGGAAATTGGACATCCTTGTCTTACACCCTTTTCAATTTGTATTTCTTGTGTTAGCTCTCCATTTACAACTAATTTTGCTCTTTGAATTTTGTAAATAGCCTGAATCCATTCAATGAAATTATTACCACATCCCGCTCTTTTCAATACTTCCAACATAAATGACCAGCTGACCTTATCAAACGCTTTTTCAGCATCCAAGAACATTATCGCCAATTTTCTTTCATTTCTTTTCTCAAAATATTCTACTGCATTAAGCAAAATTCTAGTGTTGTTCCTAGTTGTCTATTAGGTAAAAAACCATGTTGATCTTTGTGAATTATTTGATTTAAAACTTTTCTAAATCGTTCTGAAAGTATCTTTGTAAATATTTTATAATCTGTGTTGAGCAAGGAAATTGGTCGATAATTTTCTGGTAAAGTCAGATCTTTCCCTTCTTTTGGAATTAATACAATGTTAGCATCTTTCCAAGAATCTGGTATTCCTTTCTGTTTTATTTCATTAAAAGTTTCCGTTAATGGTACCACAATATCCTCTTCAAAGGTTTTATAAAAAGAGGCTGTAAAACCGTCTGGTCCTGGAGCTTTGGAAATTTTCAAACTCTTAATAGCCTCCGAAACTTCCTCTTTAGTAATTACTGCATTCAAAAACTCCTTTTGTTCGTCAGATACTGACCATACTTTATGTTCATCTAAATACTTCCTTATTTCATCCTTCTCTTCCTCTAATGTCTTCTCTTTTTTGTAAAGCTGAGCATAATAATTCTGAAAAATTTTCTTAATTTGTTCTTGATCCGTAATTTCCCTTTGTCCCAATTTTAATTTAAAAATTCTTCTCTTCTCTCTTTCCTTACGTAATCTATATGATAGCCATTTCCCTGGTTTGTTTGAATGTTCAAATTGATTAAGACGACAATATTTCATTTTTCTCTCTATCTCTGTCATATTTCTGGCAGCTATTTGATCTTGAATAGATCTTATTTCCAGTTTCAATTTTTGATTTGAACTATTTTCTTGAAAATCTTTCTCTTTTGCTTTTAACAAATCCAAAAGTAATATCAATTCTTGATTTGCTTTCTTTTTTTTATATGTTCCCATTTTTATCAAATGACCTCTCATGACTGCCTTAAAAGCATCCCATACCGTCTTTATATCAATATTGTATTTTATATTTTTCTTAAAGTAGTTTTGTAACTCATTTTTCATATCCTTCACCAGTAATTTATCTTTCAAGAGATTTTCATTGAGTTTCCAATTATATTGTTTAGATGACCGTAATTTTAATGTAAGTAAAATTGGATTATGATCAGATGTTATCCTTGGAAGTATTTCCATATCCTGTAAATAAGTATATAATGTCCTTGATACCAAAGAGATCAATTCTTGACATTGTATTATGACTATCTGAATAAAATGTATACCCTTTTTCTGATCCATGCTTAAATGTCCATACATCCAACAATGACATTTGGTCCATCATCTGAAAAACAACTTGAGGGAGTCTACCCTGATTTTTCTTTATTTTCCTACATTCTGATCTATCCTCTTGTGGATTAAACACACCATTAAAGTCACCCAAAATAATTATATTGTCAAAAGACATGTTGTTTACGCAATCTACAATTCTCTTATTGAGTTTGGAATAAAATCTAGCTTTCTGATCAATTGGTGCATATACTCCTACTATCAATGCTTTTAGTTCCCTCATATAAACTTCTAACATCAAATAATGTCCTTCTTGATCAGAGCAAATCTCTTTCGCCACATAGTCATTCTTAACATATATCACCAAACCTCGTTTTTTCTTTACATGAGAGGAAACAAAACATTGTCCTAATTTCGGGTTTCTTAAATATTTAATATCTTTCTGAGCTATCCGAGTTTCTTGCAAAGAAATAATATCATAGTTAGTCTTTTCTAAATAGTGAAAGATGTTTCTACGCTTGTATTGTGAATTTATACCTTTTGTATTCCAAGAGAATATTTTAACTTCATTCCGTGTCATCCTTACGTTAATTTTCAGTTTACTATTTTCCACCTCTAATTTTCTTCAGTACACTCTAATTCGCCCGCGTATTGTATCTCTTCCTCTAATTTGTTCCTTTCCAGCTCTAGTCCTTCTATGTCTTCTGTCGATTCCACTTCCCTACATCCGAGTCCTTCTCTAGAGCCTCTATGTCTTCTTCTTGTTCATTTCTCTCTGGTACCATTTCTCTGTCCCTTCCCATTTTTGTTGATTTTGAGTTCTCAATTTCTTTCTTCAACTTTTCATATATTTCTCTTGCTTTTTCTATTGTGTTGATTCTGTATCTTTTCTGTTTATACGTAAATAAAACCCCTTCCGTTCTGTTCCACGTGTAATTTATTTTCTGCTTAATGAGCAACTGGGTAATAAATTTGTAGTCTTGATGCTTTCTCAATACTTGTGCCGAATGTCTTTATATACTCTTATCTCTTGAGAATCAATAAACAACTTTTCATGATAACTTCTTTGTAGTATAATATCTTTCATCCTCATATTCGTAAAAATAATCACAATGTCTCTCGGAAGATTTCTCTCTCTTGCTATTCGTGAATTTATTCTAAATATTCAAGCACACTGGAAAGTATCATATGAGCTTTCACATCTCTGAACATTCTGGGCCCAATATTCTGAAGCTCTGATAATTTCATTATCAGGCCTACCATACAAAGATTCTCATTCTCAAGGTGCCACTAGGATTAGATCCAAAGACCAAGACTTCACAGCCCTGGTGTTCCTCAGACAATGGTAGGACACCAGCAACCAGGGCTGGATAGGGATGTCATATTGCACACTTGCCCAGTGTTTACAAGATCAGAGGTGGCAACTGTGGAAGTGGTAGAGGCTATTGCTTGCCCCTGGCTACACAGTTAGGCTGCTCTGCCATACGTGATGCAACCTGATTTTTTCCAGTTTCAAAATCAGCTGATTTGGGGCTGGTATTTCTGCTTCTGTAGAGATTTTGGGGTATGTGAGGAGCTGCGCGGACAAAATCAATGCGCTTTGACCCATTTAGGAGGTGAAAATTACCCTTTTAAAAAAATTGAGGGGTTATGGATCCTTCGGGGATTCAGGGCCTACATTTTGCCCATCCCTGACTTAAATAGGCAATCTTTGGTATGTTTTAATTCATACACGTTCCTGAGAACTATTTCAGGAGAGGAATAGCGGGACATAAATAAGTCTGTGAGACCATTAAGTCTAGGATGTAAAATTATTTAGATGCAGCTCTGCCCTTTCTCATTAGTGGTGTCAGCCCTCTGGAGTTTGTACCTAGTGAGGTTCAACAAATTCATTTTCTCACAGCATGCAGCGGCTGGGCAAGGCACTCTCATTTTCAAAGGCCTTTAGAGGAGCCAGCAAGTAAACTTTTATTGTTTCTGCTTGTATCATCTTATAGATTTTTAAGCACTCTCTTTATTGTGGCTTCTAGGGTTTTTTCTATTTTATTGGACTTCTCAGTTGTATTTGGACTGATCTTTAAATGAAAGAAAATAAATGAGTTTTAAAAAAAATAAAAATAACAATAAATACAGTTCTTAAAGTTAATACGGATCCAGACTTACACAGCATGAGGCGCTGTGGAAGAGGACCCACTTTTGTCGGCCTCCAGTCAAAGAGAGGTCAGCATTGATGATATCAGGCACAATGTACCATGACAGCAGCCATTTGGGGGCAGAACTAGGGGAGCTTATTAGCTCCATCCACCCCTCTTCACTTTCTTTTGGATGACATTTTGATCCACCTTCCCACCTCCAGAGAGTTTTGCTGGTCACTTTAGGGCCAAGTAGAAAATTTCGCTCCTTTCACTTCTTTCTTGTTTTTGTTCCTTGTTGTTGTTGTTTTGATTACCACCCCACACTGTGTCTGTGGGACTGTCAATTGGCTTGATGCAGTGCCTTTAAATAGGTGGTCACTTAGCAGGTGGTAGGAGGAGAAATAAGAGTTACACTGAACACCTTGGCACCCTTTTGGTAAAAGAGAGCTCTGGAACTGCCACTTCAGGTCCTGATACCCAAGGGGTGGGCAAAAAGTCTACCTTTGGGGCTGGCTTGGAGGGCTTTGCTCTCACGTAAGTCCTGCAACTTGAGGGTGAGGTTCCTCGGATCTGCCTACCAGTGGATGGCCAGATGAGGAGCCACCCAGCTATTGGGTAGCCCTTGAAGCTCAGGTGGTTCACCCATGGGAAGGCTAAGGAGGAAGTGAGGGAGTGACGCTTGGCCTCAGTTGATCCTACACTAAGTTGCTTCTCCCTCTTGCACTTTTCCAGATTCAGCTCCATTTAAATAGGTTCTAGGTTACATGAAGTGGCCCTTTTCAACCCAGTTCTCAGTGTCTGGTCTTGTTATTCCCTGGTTGGTCAAGAACTTTATTTAAAGTCATTTTCCACAATTGAGTGAATTTTTTAAAAAAGACCCCATTTTCTCACCCACCTCTGCATGTTCTTGTAAAAACATAATGATTCAGATTGTTTGTGGGGGTGGAGAAAATCAGAAAATAATGTACAATGCAAAGATGCACGTAATTCAACTTCAAGAAGTAATAAGTGACACGCTGGTCTTTTAAAGATTATTCCAAAGAACAAGAGCACAGCTAAATGGTTCTGCCACTTCTGAATAACTGTTAGCTGTAGCTATAAATATCTTGGGCAGCCAGTCTTCATTTCAGTGATAGTTTAAAACAGCTGACATACAGTTTGCTGTTGAACTTCCTTCAACGTTGGTTGGAAAACGCATGTTTATTTCAAGTCTCTTAAAGTTTTAAATATTCTAAGGAAGCAGTTCACTGAAGGACCTGATTATAGCCTTTTCACTTTTAGATCAATACCCAAATGAATTCTTACATGTTTCTGGCCTATATTTGGATCCTATAAGAATTGTGTACATCTTAAATGCATGATGCATTAACTCTGAATGAAATGAGGTGGTTGTTTTGTTTTTAAAATCTTAGAAAACCACACACAGCAAGGCAATGATAAAGGCTGGATGTAGTATAAATGAATTTGGTACACAAGGAAAAGCCCTTATGTCCATATAAGAAATCAATTTATGTCCTACCAAGAGTGATAGTTACTACAACACATGGTAGCTGAATGGGTCTTCCATTGAATCCTGAATCCTATTGGTTAGCATGGAATAAAGTAAACCCACTGAATAAACTGTTGCATTGTGAGTCAATATCTATACAAATCCTATTGATTCAATGGGTCTAACTCTACTTAGGACTAACAATAAGATCTAGGTCTATTTAAATAAGGTTGGCCCCCAAAACACCCTGCTGAAAGTGACACACCAATGGCTAACAAATATCATTCCTGTAGAGTTATGTAAGTTGAAATAATGAATTAAATTTCCCATACTTCATGTAATATGGGTGCAGGGATGCATGGTAATTTACCACAGTGAGTTTTCTTGAGTCTTGCCTGGGACTGGATGTGGTTTCGGCGACCAGGGCTCAACAAAATAAGGATAGTTTTCCTGTTTAAGCCAAATAAAAACTATCATCCAGGTCAGGTTATAAGAAACTATGCAACATCTTTCTTCATTCTCCTTCATATTATCAACATATAAGACACTATAAGTCCCAGTTCTGGCAGCACAAGTGAGAAAAACTTTGTGTGAAAAAGATGAAAGGAAGTGCAGCATCAGGGATATGTGAGTGTGGGTTTAGAAAATAATAACTTATACTCAAAAGTTATATCCTGCCAGCTAACCTAGCTATAGGTTCTTAAAGCAGCCAACAACAACAACAAAATGTACTATTTGCTTGCTTAAAGAGATTTCTTTTATGGACACAATATTACTCCAATGGCACTGGATAAGACTTAGTAAATGCAGAGATGGGCATTGTGGCTGAGATCCTGTATACCAGGAATGGTCCACTTGTTGTTCAACTGTATGCCCCCCAAGATTCCTCATCATTTGCTATGCTGGCTATAGCTGATGGGAGTTACAGTGCAACAACATCTGGAAGGCCATTAATTGCTCAGAATACAAATTTACCTGGGAGTAGATCCAAGTCAACAGAGCTAACATCTGCGAGGAGGTTTATAGGACTGTACTGTAGAATCTTTGCTTATTCTTTTAAGTAAAAGTAATGGATGATGGTACAGAGAGTGAGAGAGGTAGACAAAGGAAGAGACATGAAGGTTGAGACAAGAGTTTGTTAGATGGGAGCTACAAAATGTTGATCCTACCTGATTTCTAAAAAGATGGCAAATAAATATCTGAAATCTTTACAGTGCAACACATAAATCTTGCTAAATACCTAAAGTTTGTTAGAACTTGAATTCCTAGTTTCTCATGCCAAACCCACATCTTATGCAGCTGCCCATACTCATTAGGGGACACTGGGAATTGTAGCCCAAAAGTAAATTGACCTGGGCTCTGTGTAAGGGGCAGTGCTATTCCTTGGCTATGCCTACTGACAGCAATGCCCTTGTCACAGGGCACTTCAATTTCCTCCTTGAAAACTCAGATGCATTGCAGCTTCCTAGCAAAAATCCAGGTGGAAGCATTACCTTCAAATCTCAGCTTACTGATATTGCCTCTGCATGATAGACTTCTCTTTCAAATTTCCCTCTTGTTTTGTCTGACAGCGCTTTGAGGATAATTTATAAGTAACTTTTGCTGCACAGGCCATTTCAGTGAAATTACACTGTTGCTTGCTCAGGTGAGCTGTTTCCATTATGGAATCCTATGTGGAATCTTCCACTGATTCATTAAATTAGTGTCATATACTTATGCAACATTGTAAAATTATGTTTGAGATTTCTAGTTTCTTTCTCAAGCACATTAAGGTATATTGAATGTCCAGTACAACAAAGCAGAAACAATTACAATGCAAATTAACTCCTCTGACAATATATGTCACCATATTATTTTGGACACTGAAAACTGACTTACCTTTGGATAAAGATTTGGTTTTAAAGCCACCAATCAGTGTCATCATTAAAAAAAATTCTCACATTCCTCTAGTAAAATAATTACCCACGATCCTGTTGGGGATGTACCTCTCCATAAGCAGACCTGCATTTCCAGGAATTAGAATTGGGCAGTCCCATAACCTCCATATCCATTAAAGGGCTGCTGTTATCTTACTATGTAAAGCAACAAACAGGGCAGTTCCTACCAGTATCCTCTGATGTCAGGGCAGAGGAAGAAAGAAATCTTTCAAATCAAATAAACTTCCATTTCCTTGTGAAAGCTGTCAAGGCTGATTTTCCACTCTAGTCTTTGAGCACCGAATGTGGGGCTGTGGGAAAATGTAGCTCGTGAGTAGTTTTCAGTAGCTGGCTTCCCTGTCTGAAGCATGTGCCCAAGGACATCCCTCCTCAGAACACCATCATCCCTACTTTAAGAAGTGTTCTCAGATTTAGAAAAAGAAGGAAAGTGCATGAATGCACAATTGCTTAGTGTGAGAAGGACTTCAGACAATTACTTCTCTGAGCAGGAAGCTTAGTTACTGAAAGAAAGAATGTACCTACTTATCCAAGGGGACATCAAACACCAAAAGGTAGCTATATCCATATTGTGTTTAACTAGACATTGTGAGATATTCATGCAAATTTGCGGAAGGGGTGGCCAAAAATGCATTGAAGTGAGAGCCAATTTTTGTCCTTTTAACACTCCCCCACCCCCACATACCGAGGTGACTTTTTGGCACAGCTTGTGTTTCATGTAAGTTTGCCTTGTTGTAAACTGTGTACATTCATTACAATTGGATTTTTTACATTGGCTATAGGTATTAATTGCATTTTCTTTTGCCACTACATTCCATTACACTCCCATTGTTGGTTGGGCATAGTTTTTACATCTATAATGAGTTTTTGATCGTTTGTGTATCTTTGGTTGCAAACCTTCCTTTCAGTTACCATTTTTCCCCCACTACCCAAGAGGTGACACTGGTGCATTGCCAGGAACCAGAAAATGATGTTATGTAATTTCTATCCTTGTGGTTTTGTATAGGTTTATTTTTAATCATTTTATGAGGATCTGGATGGGCTTGGAGACCATGGCAGTTATTAGAAGGTCAGCCACCTCATTTTCAGATTTATTTATTTGTGCAGGGGGTGTTAATTGAAAAATCAATCCCAAAACCTGGGATGAGGCTTTTGAAGTGTCTTCTGGGGCTTGAGGATTGCAGTGGGGTTGGTAGGTGGTGGCATGCAACTTACAAGGCTCTCCGATCCCTGTCTTGGGGGCTTGAATGAGTTTGGATTGGCCTTAGTTCTGCTACATTGTCCAGCAGAGGCTCCTATAACAGTGTCACAGTGTTATAACTTAGACAATTCTTTATTGTCTTTTTGCTGGCAGAAAAAACCTTTTTCTTTAAACAAGCCTTCAGTCTTAACTGACCAAGGTAAGAGACATGCAAGCAAGTGTGCTAGTATTACTATGTAATATATATTTCAAATGTTTCATTTTAAAACTGTCTTAAAAGTAATGTTTTCATCAGACTGAGGGTTTAATACTTTTCAAGCTTTTGTACTCGATTATTGTTTTAGCTGTTCTGTTTTATTTGCATTATAAGCCCCTTTCAGTCCCATTTAAGAGAAAAGTGGGATACAAATCAAATTAATGAATTTAATAATGGTCCAGAATGAAGAGTAAGTTTGTTCATTTGTTTTGTTTTGTTTCTTTTCATAACATTCCATCTTTCTTATGGCATGAGACCCAAAGCAATTTATTCTTGTCAAAGGGAAGTTCTCATAGTGACCACTGTGTAAGAAATATTGAGATCTGAATCATTCACTTTATGGCCCTATGAAGCCATGCCCTATGAGGAGTGGCTTAGGGAGCTGGGTATGTTTAGTCTGCAGAAGAGAGGATTAAGAGGGGACATGACAGCCATGTTTAAGTATTTGAAGGAGTGTCATGTCGAAGAGGGAGTGGGCATGTTTGCTGTTGCTCCAGAGACCAGAACAAGGAGGAATGGATTTAAACTACAGGAAAGGAGATTCCACCTGAACCTCAGGAAGAACTTCCTGATCGTCAGAACTGTCCCGCAGTGGAATATGCTGCCTCTGAGTGTGGCGTAGTTTCCTTCTTTGGAGGTTTTTAAACAGAGGCTGGATGGCCATCTGTTGGGAGTGCTTTGATGTGTGTTCCTGTATGGCAGGGGGTTGGACTGGATGGCCCCTGTGGTCTCTTCCAACTATGATTCTATGATTATTAATAATATCACAAAGACTGTGGTGGAGGTGTGATGCATATTGCTTATGTGTACCTTCAAGTCAATTCCAACTTACAAGGCCCCCAAGTCAGTGGTTCTCAACCTGTGGGTCCTCAGATGTTTGTGGACTTCAGCTCTCAGAAGGCCTGAGCATTGACCAGAGTGGCTGGGGCTTCTGGGAGCTGAAGTCCACAAACATCTGGGGACCCACAGGTTGAGAACCACTGCCCTAAGTGGACCCTATTACAGGGTTTTCTTGGCAAAATTTGTTCAGAGGGAGATTGCTTTTGCCTTCTTCTGGGGCTGAGAGTGTGACTTGTCTGAGGTCACCCATGGCTGAACAAGGATTCAAACCCTGGTCTCCAGAGCTGTAGTCCAACACTCAAACCATTACCCCATGCCAGGGCACATGTTGAGGGTCAGTGGACATTTTTGGCACCTTCCAATTCCAGTCACATTTTCAGTGACCAGTCAGTGTTTTCTGCTACCGGATGTCACTTCTGTATGCTCATATGGATTTTTTCTTGGTTGGGGGCAATTACCTAGCTTGGTTTCAAGGGTCAGTAACACTTTTCAGCCATTTTTTTTAAATTGGGAGACTGAAGGCAGAAAAGGCTGCCCAGAATGCCCCCATGGGCCACACTGTTCCTACTCCTGATGTATACGCATACTGTCTGCACATTGCTTTCATCATGGCACAAGTCATTTCTTGCTCAGCACCACACTGGAAAATTTTCAAAAACAATATTAGTAAGCTTTCTTATTAAACACACATCCTAAATGATTATGATGATTTTCAAATGGAAGCCATTACCTGACAGTACCCATAAATAAATTATTTACTATGCCATCTTTATAGCCTTTCACCACACCTGTTGTTTCCCTTGTGTTTTCTTTGTTGGTTTTATGTAGCAAGCATTAAAATGCTAAATCTTGTGTGAGGCTAACAATACGATATTAATACAATATTAAGAGCTGCCCATTAATTTTCACAGCCAAACTACAAGATGGATCATTTGTACACTGGCAGCATATCATGCTTATTGTTCAGTACTATTTTTAGCTTATTTCAAAGAAAAGATTAAAATAATGGCTCGTATGATTATACCACTTACTTTGCAGCAAACATAGATAACCTAGTCCAGCTAATGAGATCTGAGCTCTCAAGCAACCAAGTTTCTCTACATTTTATGAATTAGGAACTATGGTATTAAATCAGATGCGCACCTAGAATTGTGGATAAACATCCAAAGGGACATTAGAAAACATATCCAACTCCTCTTGACATCTTTTCATATAATGGGTCCAATGTCAGGGGAAAGGTGGGGTACAAATTTGAAAAGAAATGAAATAACTTGTCTGGATCAGGAGATGTATGTGTCTTGTGTAGGTACGTCTCCCAATGTTTCTGTCCCACCAAACCCTCCTTTGAAGCCATCCCCACACCACTGCCATTTTTAAATTGTCGGAAAGTGAGGGATTTGGCAGCAACACATCTAGCTATTTTGCAGTTGTTTCGATATTAAACCTGTTATTTCAGGACTGAATACAGCGCTTTTGTAGCTGTTTCTGTTTAAGTACTAAACCAGTGTCTATTGCCAGTACTGGATTGGATGGCAGCAAACAAATGAAAGTTGTCATTATTGGCACTCCATGGCACCATTTTGCCATATGAAAAAAAAAGTGTATCTGAGAACGAAGTTAATCTTGCACATTTGTTTCCCATTTATTTTTATACAAATTACATACATTATTGTACACGACTATCTCTAGAATCAATACTTTTAGGGCCCTGAAAATCTAGATTTTTTTTATAGATCAGTATTTACTGGATTAGATCAAAATGGTAAAAGGTCTCAAAACCATGTCTTATGAGGAATGGCTTAGGGAGTTGGGTATGTTTAGCCTGGAGAAGAGAAGGTTTTAATAAGATGTTTGAAGAGAAGTGATATTGGAAGATGGAGCAAGCTTGTTTTCTGCTGCCCCAGAAACTAGGACATGGGATAACGGCTTCAAACCTCAGGAAAAGAGATTCTATCTAAATATTAGGAAGAACTTCCTGACAGTAAGAGCAATTTGACAGTGGAATACTCTGCTTCAGAGTGTGAGTGGGGTCTCCTTCTTTGGAGGTTTTTAAACAGAGACTGGATGGCCATTTGTTGGGAATGTTTTGATTGTGTGTTCCTGCATGGGAGGGGGTTGGACTTGATGGACCTTGTGGTCTCTTCCAACTCTCTGATTCTGTAATCAGGGCTAGAATCCTACTGGCTAATCCTGACTAGAGTAGACACATTCAATCAATTGTTGAATGGAGAGTTAAGATATGAGTAACTTAGGGTTGCTAGACTGAAAACTAGAGAGACCTCTTGT
This sequence comes from Iguana delicatissima, assembly GCA_948472985.1. Taxonomy (NCBI): domain Eukaryota; kingdom Metazoa; phylum Chordata; class Lepidosauria; order Squamata; family Iguanidae; genus Iguana; species Iguana delicatissima. The sequence goes on along the minus strand of CAOKZL010000193.1, from coordinate 602,053 downwards.
GCCACATCCTGTTAAACAAAAAAGAAACCTTTTTTTTTTTAACAGGTTGTAGTTCAGGGGGTTAACTTTCAGATCACTTCCTGCTGGGAAAAGGACTATCCTGGACCTAAAACTGTCTTCCAGAAAAATTCTGGAAGTGTTTTATACTCTGCCATCAACCAGAGAGGCTATCATACACAGAGAGTTGCAGTCTGAAAATGTAATTCTCTAAGAGGCATTCAGATCATTTTGGAGAGGGATTTTTGGGGGTATGAGTGGGAAGAATGCGGCTGTCCAAGATCCCATATGTGCCAATGTGGCCCCCTAAGCCCTGATGGTTGCCCACCTCTGGGTCTGATCAACTTCAGATTTCTTCCAACCATAAAGTCATGATTCTCTCCCATTGACTTCTAAGCATACTTCAATACCATTCATGACAGGAGAATTTAAATACATATTCTTCTTAAGACTGCAGAGACGTTGTTGTGTGCCCCCAAGTTGCTCCTGATTTATGGGAACCCTAAGGCAAACCTATCATGATATTTTTCTGGGTCTGAGAGTGTGTGATGCATTCAAGGTTACCCAGTGGGTTTCCATGGCTGAATGGGGAACTGAACACTGGTGTCCAGGGCCATAATCTAATACTCAAACCATTACACCACACTGGCTTTACATAATAACTATGTAAATTATGCAAAGTCAAGACCATTTTACACTAATACATTCTTACACACACTTTTAGAAAATTTACTTTTTTTGCACTAGAACCATTCTAGCAGGGAACCCCCAAGCATGATTCACCTGCAGTTTTCCATCTGGGGGGGAAAGAAAAACCATTGGCCTCTTGGATTGCAACCCTGGCATCATCAGCTGGGGTTGCACATGGAGTTACGCATTTATTTATTTATAAATATATCCATCCTATATCCAAGGATCGCAGCATAGGACCATAAATAACAGTAATTTTAAAACACTAAAAATATATTAAATCATATTTTTTAAAAAAAATTAAAAACATTTAAAATAAAGCTTACCATTGCACATGTGCAACTTGAATCCATTAGGCCCTGAATACCATAATAAAAATCCATCATAAGATTTGGCACCAAAATGACACCAGCACTGGGCACCAATGGAGCCTCCAAAGGGAAAGTATTTCACAACTTGGATGCCACGATAGATTAGACCCTCTCCCATGCCCTCATGCACTATTTTCCCCCCATGGAGGAGGGCCCCTCCAACAGACATCATTTCTTGGTCAGGTATAGATAGGGAGGGGCACTCCCTCAAGTATTAAGATCCCAGGCCATTCAGGGCTTTAAATGTTAACACTAGCACCTTAAATTTGGATTGGAAGTGTAACAGCAGTCACTACAGTTCCTGGAAAAGAAAGCCTGGCAGAAGAGTGCTGATAGAGATTTATACTCTGCCACTGATCAGACAGGATTTCATCCATAAGGAGTTGTAGTTTGAAAATGTAACTTTTACTTACCTAGCTTCTACATATTCAGAGGCAGTGTAGGAAGGAAGCACAAAGGAAATAGAAGGCACGCTTTATGTTCAGGACAAAGTCCAAAGCAGCATAAGGGATTTCCAGACCATTCTTGAAATGCTTCCATCTCCTACAAGGCTTATTAAGCGTTTTGCAGAAGCCAGCAACAGATCAGCAAGAAAAAGGCTAATGACTGGACAGCTATCTCTTGCCTAGTAGTTTGGAGCCAAGGATGAATGCATTCTGATTTAGGCTCAGATTACTTTTACAGAAGAAAAGGGGAGGGGGAAAATGCAGAAACAAGAAGTAAAGAAACCTCAAAGGAGATTTATTTTAGTGATCCCAATGCATTTTGAAGAAGCGGCTCATCGTTAGATGTGCTATAAAAATAAAACTGTATATAATCCATTCAACATCCCCACCAGACAATGTTTTAATTCTTTTACATAAAAACTTAAATCGATCATAAAAATCAGCATCAACATAATATTAAAATACCAAAATGCTATGGCAATAAAGCAAGGGATACATTGGATGAATAATGCACACACATGCAGAAAGATAGATCATGATGGAGGTCTT